>JAQZBX010015528.1:0-37432 GCA_029593785.1 Cabassous unicinctus | reverse complement strand
TAGTAGCACACCCAAATGAGGAATGTGTTGTCTCCAAAATCCAAAGAGGCCAACTAAGCGTTGTGCCTCTTTTTTGTTCATAGGAGGGGCCAGGTGCAACAGCTTATCCTTTACTTTAGAAGGGATATCTCAACAGGCCCCACACCACTGGACACCTAGAAATTTCACTGAGGTGGAAGGATCCAGTATTTTTGTTGGATTTATCGCCTATCCTCACTCACACAAACGCCTTACCAATAAATCTAGAGTCTTTGCTACTTCTTGCTCAGTAGGTCCTATCAACATGATATCATCAATATAATGGACCAGTGTAATGTCTTGTGGGAGGGAGAGATGATCAATGTCCCTGCGGACAATATTATGACATAGGGCTGGAGAGTTGATATACCCCTGAGGGAGGACAGTGAAGGTATACTGCTGGCCTTGCCAGCTGAATGCAAACTGTTTCTGGTGGTCCTTACTAATGGCAATTGAGAAAAAAGCATTTGCTAGATCGACAGCTGCATACCAGGTACCAGGGGAAGTGCTGATTTGCTCAAGCAATGATACCACATCTGGGACAGCAGCTGCAATTGGAGTCATCACCTGGTTAAGTTTACAATAATCTATGGTCAACCTCCAAGATCCATCTGTTTTCTGCACAGGCCAAATAGGAGAGTTGAATGGGGATGTGGTGGGAATCACTACCCCTGCATCCTTCAAATCCTTGATGTTGGCACTAATCTCTGCAATCCCTCCAGGAATCTGGTATTGCCTTTGATTTACTATTTTGCTAGGTAGGGGCAGTTCTAGAGGCTTCCACTTGGCCTTTCCAACCATAATAGCCCTCACTCCACAAGTCAGGAATCCAATGTGGGGATTCTGCCAGTTACTGAGTATGTCTATTCCAATTATGCATTCTGGAACTGGGGAAATAACCATAGAATGGGTCCAGGGACCCACTGGACCCACTGTGAGATGGAACTGAGCTAAAACTCCATCAATCACCTGACCTCCATAAGCCCCTACTCTGACTGGTGGACCACAGTGATGTTTTGGGTCTCCTGGAATTAATGTGATTTCTGAGGCAGTGTCTAATAATCCCCGAAATGTCTGATCATTTCCTTTTCCCCAATGCACAGTTACTCTGGCAAAAGGCCATAGGTCTCCCTGGGGAAAGGTGGGAGGAAGATTAACAGTATAAATTTTTGGCAGTTTAACAGGATCCTTCCCCAAGGGGACCTGGCCTTCTCCTCATTCAAGGGGCTCTGGGTCTGTAAACTATCTCAAGTCTGGGAATTGATTAAGGGGTTGTGATTCTCTGCATCTGTAATTTGAGTTAGGATTTTGTTCACTTGACCTAGAACTCTTCTGTTATAAAGATCCAGAAGAAATTTTAGTAGACTGCCCATGTATTTCACTTCTAGGTACCCCATGATCTATTAGCCAATGCCATAACTCCATGCAACTCAGATTATTCTGTGTGCTGTTTTTTGTTGTTGTTGTTGTTGTTGTTGTTGTTGTTTACCCAGGAGGTCCCAGGGATCGAACCCAGGTCCCTCCATATGGGAGATGGATACCTAACCATTTGAGCCACATCTGTCCCCTCTGTGTGCTGTTTTGAATCTGTCTTTCATTGCGGTAGCCACGCCACCTTGCCCTTGGCGATTAACTGCCGATACTTGACTTTTACCGGACCAAGATCCGATCATCCCCATAATGTTTAAGGATCCCAATTACATTACAGCCCCCCCTACAGTAATATCTGGACTGCAAAGAACAGCAACCACAGAGCTTTTCAGAGAAGATGGAGTAAATCTTACAAATTTATTCCTCAAGGTCCTGGTTAAAGGTGTGTCCTCTGGACATTCCTGGGGTGGGTGGGCAGGTCTCAAATGGTAAATCCATTTTAGCATTCCAATCTCTCTAAGCCTTTGAATCCCCTCGTCTACTGTATACCAGTGCAAATCGGGCATCTCAACATCAGTCATGCTAGGTCATCCTTTGGTCCATGCTTCAGTCAGCCACCCAAACAAACTGTTACAGCCCTTTCTAACCCCTCAAGCTACAGCGTTGAATCCAGAATTCCTGCTTAGTGGGCCCATATTAATAAATTCAGCTAATCTAATTTTATATTCCTTCCACCATTATCCCAGACCCTTAATATCCATTCCCACACATATTCCCCTGATTTCTGTCTCTATAAGTTGGAAAACTCATGCAATTCTTTCAGAGTATAGTGTACTTCCTCATGGGTCACACTTTGTATTTCACCTTTGGGGGCTTGCTGTGATTTTAGTCTATTAATGGGTCTCGAAGACAAGAGGGGTGAGGTTGTGGGTAAGAAGAAGGATTAGAGATGTCTTGCAAGCTACTGACCTCAGGGCATTCCTTTGCATTTTCTTCTGGTTAGACAGGTTTAACCTCTTCAGGCAGGGGTTGGAGGACAGATTCCTCAGGGCAGACTGTAAGTTTTGCAGTACATGCTGGAGTTTGGCTGGTACCTGCCTCGTGGCTGGAAGGAAGTCCAGACTCCCTGGGGCAGGCTGGAGGCTGGATGATACAAGGTTGACAGGTTGTGGTCTCCACAGGGCAGGCCATCACAGGTTTATCTGGAAAAGTCTCAACAGAATTTAGGGTTCCAATGTCCCCACCAATATTATCATCGTCCCATATGTCTCCGTCCCAATCCTCAGGATTCCACTCCTTTCCAATCAATGCCTTCACTTTAATTGCATAAACTCTGCGAGGTTGAGATTTTAGTTTCCTCTGTAATTCTGCTACTCGTACAATGAAAGTCTGGGTTTGATTCTCAGATATCTCTGTCTGTGGCTACAGATATCTCAGATATCTCAGATATCTCAGTCTGTGGCTACAGGAGACAAGATTTTCTTTCAAGGTACATGTAGAAACTTTCATATCATTCATTCAGCATTTAAGTTTCAAATTTGAATACTTTAGCTCATGTCTTTCTTTTGTAACTGTATCCAGAGTATCTAGGAGGAGCCGGCCAACATCATTATACTTTTTGACTCCACAAAATTCTGTTAAGGTGTTGAAAACACTCTCACCCAGATCCTTGCTTCTTATAAGCGTGGCAGTAGGGGAATCCAGTGATGCTATTTTGCGTATCTCTAGTGCCAGCTCACGCCATGGACTGTTAGCAACCTCTTCATTATTGGTAAGGGAGTCATTAGTACCCCTGAGTCCAATTAGAGTAGAGAGCCAATTACAAAACTCCCAGAACCACCTCAGACATCCCATGTTTAAGACTCTTTTCCTCAAGAACCATTCCCGGTACCTAGCTGTATTAGTCAGGGTTCTCTCGGGAAACAGAATCAATAAGAGATATCTGTCAATAATATGAGATTTTAAAACAGTCTCTCACGCGACCATGGGGATGCACAAGTCCAGGTTCCACAGGCGGGCTGCAAACCTGGGGCTCTGATGAAATTCTGATGAAAGGTCCTTGATGAGTTTCTGGGAGAAGTTGCCTGTCCAACAACGAGCTGGGAAATTCTCTCTGAATGTTGAAATCACTTCCCCTTTTAAGGCATTCAACTGATTGGATTAAAGCGTCACCCATTGATGATATAATCTCCCTGATTGATTCAGATGTAATCAGCCATCCACGCAGTAAACTCACTGGTGATCGAAGTCCATAAATGCTCTTGTATTACAATTAGCCCAGTGCTTGCTGGAACAAACACCTGGACACAATTACCTGGCCGAATTGACACATTAGCCTAACCATCACAAGTCCCAAGTATTTTCATTTATGATAATATTTTACTAACACATGAGTTATATGGAGGTTGGCTTTATTTTTTTATTACCAATTCTTGGGTGTTTAAAATAAGTCTTAATTTATTCATTTGTTATTTAATTGAAGTTTTGTCAGATAATATGACCTGTATTACAAACATTCTTTGGAACACATATAGTTCTGGTGTTCTTGTTTTAAAAGACTCATTAAAAAACATGGTAAACAGTTTTTTTTAATGTTCTATGTGTACTTAAGGAGACAGGTTATTCTCTAATTAGAGAATTATTTGGGGCACAGTTTCATATGTTTCAATTAAGTCAAGTTTTGTTTAGCATGTTGTTTTTATTTTCTATGGCTTTACTAGTATCTGTTGCTGCATCTATCAATAAATAAGAGAATATTCTATTCTGATGATAGATTTATAATTTCTCCATGTAATGTTATTGGTTTTTGCCTAATATATTTAGTTAGGTGCATGCACATTTATAATTAGATGCTTTTCTGATACTCTTTATCACTCATATTTTTTTTAATCTTAAAGTAAAAAATTTTATCTAAGTTTAAACTACTCATTTCCTTTTAGTTAGCATTGCCTGGTTCATATTATTTCATATTTTTACATTCAGTCATCGTGTACTCTTAGACTGTTTTTCATAAACATCATATAATGGGATCTCTAAAAATCAAACCTGATAATCTCTGTCTTTTATCTGATTTTGAGTCCATTAATATTTGTCTTACTTTACATATATATGAACTGGATTTTGAAATCTTAATTTTTTTTTCTTTTGGTTTCACTTTTTCTATTTTCTCTCTCTTTCACTCTTTCTCTCTCTCACACACATTGAAATGTTTCTTTCATTATATCCTTATGCCATTTTCCCCTCTACTGATTTGAAAGTTATTCCTACCATTTCTATTCCTGTACTGGTTATCCTAGACAACCTACTATAAATATAAAATGTTTATATATTTAGCAATGACATTCTATTATTTAATATCTTAAACTCTTTCCTGAAAAGCACAAGGAAGTTACACTTTAACTCTGACCAATCCTCTTCAGACTTAGATGTTCTCTTCTAATCCAATATGTTGCTACTATCTTCTTGAAAGCCCACACGTTAAGCACTTTTATCACCTTTTTTTTCTGCATACCATGTTGATTTGTAGTTATCTACATGTTAAACTACATCTTTCCCTCCTTTCTTCATCTTGGACTTTCCTTCTGAGGTCTTTTGTTTCTGCCCAATGTACATTCTTTTATGAATGTCTGCTAAACTCTCTTGATGTTGGTTTATCTGAAACTATTTTTTATTATTTTTCTTACTGTTGAAAGACAAGTCTAAGTGTAATTACTTTCTCAAGATATTTTAAAGATATTATCTCACTGTACTATTGTGTCCATTTTTGCTTTTGAATAATGATTGTTGTTAGATGATTTATCTCTCTTCCTGGTTTCTCTTAAGATTGTTTCCTTGTTCTTGGAGTTTTGCAATCCCAGTGTGGTATATATAGGGGAAGATTGCTCTTTTTGGTTACCAATTGTGCTGGGGTTATGTAGAGCTTTCTATATTAGTGTATTCATGTCTTCATTAGTTCACAAAATTATCTGTTAATTATGTCTTACTATAATGTGTCTGCTGCATTTGTTCTATTTGCTTTTTATATGACTCCAAAAAGAGATACTTTGGATTTGCTCATTCTATTCTTATATCCCTTAACTTTCCTAATTTTTTCTCTCCTTATCTTCTGTGCTAATAATTCTTTATAATTTCTTTGGATCTATATTCCCATAAACTAATTCATTTTTTAGCTATATCTAATTTTGCTGTTTTTAATTTCAACAATTTTATCTTTTAGGTCTTAAATTTATATTTGCTTCTCTTTCAAATCTATTGTCATTAGTATTTGCTGGGGTTATCCATATTTATTTTAAAAAGAGATTTAATATATTTTTAATTCTTTCCTTGCTAAATTCAATATCTGATATCTTTAGGGATTTGAAATCTTTAGGGATCTAAATTTTTGGTTTGGTCACCACAATTCTGGTTTCACTCCATCATTTGCATTAAGTCTTAGGGAGCCAGGGCTAATTTCAGCACTTACCTGTTTTTGTTTATTTGTTTATATATTTCTACACTTACCTCTGATTTCAGCTAATTATTTTCATTTGTTTTTATAGTCTTGAGAGTTCCCTTGCTGGTTGTAAGGATACCAATGCATGTACTATATGTTTGTTTTAAAATATGCTGGATTCATTTGAATCAAGATGGAAAAAAATTCAGTCTTTAATCAAACATACTGCTAAAAATAGAAATACTGGAAAGTATATTTTAACCTTATGATAGACTATTTGTGATCTGAATGTGAATATGCCAAGAAACACAGTCAAAGCATTTTCAATTGTGAGCATATGGAGGGCTGAGAAATGGAAAATAAAGTTCCTTCCAATTTGTGGGTACAGATTCCAAAATGCACTTGATATAAATCTTGACCTCAGGGTATTATATTCCCAAAGACTAGGACAATAGATTGCTATGACAATATTATATATTTTTTCTTTTACTTTTTATAATATATAAAATATGTTATTTCCCTAGATTTTGCATGTTATTCTTTCTTTTCCTATTTTAACACACTAATTGTGATGGTGATGTTAGTTTAGAAATTCACTGTCACACAAATGTATTGTACTTTATACAGTTATGATGAGGTTTAACTGTCATGTTTATCATTGAAATTTTCCAGGCTTTAATATTTCCTCTCTATACTTGCATGTTATGGCATTTGGAAAATTTTCTTCAGCTCTGACATGCTTGGAAGTTTTCACTCCCATCCTCACAAAAACAAAGAAATAAACAGAGCAGACTTTGCAAACCAATTAATCTTCTTGAAAATTTCTTAGAGGCTAATAAAATTAGGTCATAGTACAAATCTGAAATCTGGATAGAGAGGGAAATACAAAGAATCACAGTCAAAATCAGCTTAAGGGATCATAAGCTATTGGAACCAGTAACTGGTAGGAACACATTAATGATAAATTGACAAATTGCTGGAGGCTGAGTGCTTACTAGATTGAATGCTAATAACTGCTGGGTGCTAGTGTTATGGGACCCCCATCCCTGTCAGTTTTACCTCCAGGAGTCCAACAGGCTTTCATAGAGATTATATGAGAAAAATCATCTTGTGTTTCAGGAAAAATAAGGGAAAAGCAGGAATTTAAAATTAGGCCCAGAGTAATCTCTAAAACAGAGAAGAAACATACTTTAGCAGGGCCTTATCCCACCGAGTGAAGGACAGTTAGACAACCCCAGACTCTTCTAGTCTTCTTTTGTTACCTGAGTTGGGAACAGAAAAGGTTAAGAAATGCTTCTGAAGGTCACATCCCAGAAACTCAAGTCCACTAAAAAACTGAGATATAATATGAGACAAACACATTCTCAGACCTGCCTTGCAAAAAATGTTAAAAGAAGTTCTTCAGAAAAGTTAAATATATAGTTCAGATCTACATGAAGAAGAGCATCTTTTTTTTCTAATTCTTAATTGATTTAACAGATAACTTTTTCAAAGTAATAATAGCAACAATGTATTGAGTGATTATAGCATATGAATAAATGAAATGAATGACAGCAGTGGTATAAGGGAAAGAAGGAAGGAACTGGAGATACTCTGTCATAAGGTACTTGCACTATTGTGAATTAGTACAGTGTTATTTGAAAGTTGACTGAGATTAGCCATAAACATATATTGAAAATTCTGGAGCAAACACCATAACAATGTTTAAAAGAGGTATAATTTAAAAGCTATGAGAAGATAAAATGCAATCATATAAGATGATCAATTAAAACCAAAGGCAGCAGACAGAGAGGGGGGAAGACACAAATCAAACAACAATAAACACCTGTAACAAAAAAAAAATTATAACTATGGTAGATATTAAACCAACTATATCAATAATCATGTTAAGTGGGAATAGTCCGAATATATCAGTTAAAAGACAAAGACTGCCAGTGTGGATTAAAAATCAACAAGAGGCTCTCTCTCTGCCTAGAGGAGCCAGCACCAAATCTTGGTGTGTAATTCTGTCTTTCTCTTCCATTTCTCAGCAAGCTCTGTTCTTTCCCTTACTTCCCAAATAAATTCTTTTACTTGCCTAACTTTAAAAAAAAGCAACAAGATCCAACTATATGTTGTCTGCAAGAACATTAAATATTAAAGATATTAATCACGTAGATTAAAAGTAAAGGGATGTTATGACATTTGGAATCTTTTTGTGGACCCTGGAAAAGATCATGTTCTTGGAGCTAATCCATTTCTGTGCATGTAAACCTGTGGTAGATGGGATCTTTTGATTGTTTTCAGTTAAGAGAACTTCCTTTTGATTAGATCACTTCAGTTGGGCACCACCTGGGAGGGTTCTTAATGCTTTTCCTGGAGTTCTTTATAAATGGAGGAATAAAAACCTCAGGCACAGGGAAAAAGCCACAGAGACAGAGAAACCCTGAGAGACTGAGAGAGGGATACTGGAGGCTGGATGCTGGACTCAGAGCACAGAGGCATGAATGAGACGAGGCCCAGAGGAGAGGGGAGAGATGAGTCATATGCCTTATCACCCACAGCTGAGCTTGGGGAGAAAGTAAGCCTGGAGGAGAAGGCAGAGACAGGCAGAGCTGCCTTGTGCCTGATCACCCACAGCTGCAACTTGGTGAGAGATAATCTCATGATGATGACTTCCATGGCCTCAGGACTGTAAGCTTTTAACCTAATAAAGTCCCATTATAAAAGCCAACCCATTTCTGGTATATTGCGTTGGTAGCCTTTAGCAAACTAAGACAGATGGAGAAAGAGAGATCATGCTAACGCCAATCAAAAGAAGGATGGAGTAACTACATTAATTTCAGACAAAGCTAACTGCAAGACAAGGAAAATTATCAAAGACAAAGAAGGGCATTACATGACGAAAAAAGGGTCAATTCTTCAGGAAGATGTAATTATTCTTATTTCTTTTATCAGTGTGGTGACTTTGTTATAATTGATGAAACAATATTACTATAATCTGCTATATCAGAGATTTCCTTGAGTGCTTGGAGCTAACAAAAACCAACCAACACAAGAAAATGCATTTCATAGTTTATACAAATTGGCTTTGTGTTGGCTGGTGCTCTTCTTCAGATTTTAGTCCCCCTGTTAAAGAAAATCAGTCCAAGGCAAAAAATTATTCTCCATCTTTTGAGCCTGTATCTTTTCCTGGGCTTGTGCTTGAGCACAACTTAGGAAATCCCCTGTTCCGAATTTACAGAAATTTGAATGCCCTCTCTACTCACTATGAAATGGACTTTCTCCCCTTCCCAGGTGCTCTATTTTATGTCTTAAAGCAGGTAATCCTTTGCCCCAGGCCACAAAGACTTGATTGTTTCTTACTCTGTTTTAGCTGTCCACAAGGTGGTTATGCCTGCAGGACAAGTTTGGAAGGGCCAGTCAGGGAGGAGATCCCTCCTACTGTCTTTCAGTCTGCCATCTGATAGGCACCAACTTATAGGACAGCAGTATATGAATAGGGGTTACTCTGTTCTGTCAGCCACAGGGCTAGGGACCCTCAATGGAAGTGCAAACTGGCTCCACACTATTCTGAGAAGGGGGTGAAAAAACAGCTATCAATTGCCCCACAGGCTTCTGCCATTTTTTAAAGATGAATTTTATTGATTTAGCACTTGCTCAGTCATTGCAATCTTTTAACTGTTTTCTAGGGTTCTAATTAAGATGGCTCTGCCAGTTTTTGATAGTTATTCAAAGATTTCATGGGGGAAGAGCACCCTGGAGTGGCTTACAACACCATCTTGATTGTAATAATTCTTAATGATATGAACCAAATAACAGAGCATCAAAATACCTATAGCAAAAACTGATAGAACTGCAAAGAGAAATAGGCAAAATCACTATTGTTGTTGGAGAATTCAAAACCCCCTTTTTTAGTAACAGAATCAGCTGATAGAAAATAAGTAAGCAAATATATAGTTGACATAAACAGCACCAGGGGAAAAAAGAAAGAAAATAAAAATTACTAATATTAGAAATCAAAGAGAGGTCATCCCTACTGATCCTCGTGGACATTGAAAGGATAAAAAGGAACATTATGAGCTTTTATATGTCCCCAAACTTAGTGTAAATGAAATTAAACAATTGAAAGAAACACTACCAAATATCATGGAAGGAGACATGATAAACTGAACAGGCCTGTATCTAGTAAAGAAATTGAATCAATAATTAATAATTTTTCAACAAGAAATAATCAGTCTGACATGGTTTCACTGGTGAATCCTACCAGATGGTTAATAAATTAAAGATATCAATTCTCCACAATCCCTTCCAGAAAATACAAGCAGAGGAAAAACTTCCAAACTTATTCTATGAGGCCAGCATTGCCCTAATATCAAAACTATATAAAAACATTACAAGAACATAAAACTACAAACCCATATTTCTCATGCACATAGATGCAAAATCCTCAAAAAAACATTACCACATCAAATCTAACAATGTATGAAAACAGTTTTACACCATGACTAAGTAGATTTATTCCAGACTGATTCAACATTTAGAAGTCAAATTGCCTAAACTGTCATATCAAAAGGCTAAAGAAAAACATCATGTGATCATATCAATTGATGCAGAAAAAGCATTTTACAAAATCCAATACTATTCATGGTAAAAAAAAAAAAAAACAGCAACTATTAATAAATGGGAATTTCCTCAACTTAATAAAGAACATCTACAAAAAACCTACAGCCAACATCATATTTAATAGTGAGAAACTGGATGCTCCTTCCCCAAGACCAGAAAAAAATCAAGGATGTTCCTTCTTTCTACTCCTATTCTACATTATACTAGAAGTCCAGTTAATGCATAAGACAAGAGAAAGAAAGAAATATTATGCCAATTAAGAAGGAAGAAACAAAACTGCCTTTGTTCACAGATGACATGAATGTCTATGTAGAAAATCCCAAACAAATAGACAAAAAAAACTCCTGGAACCAGTAAGCAATTATTTCAAATTTTCAGAAAGCAAAGTTCATATGTAAGTCAATTATTTTCCTATATACCAGCAATAAACAATTTGAATTTGAAATTAAAATACAATACATTAATCCTTCTGCCCCTTTTTCCTTCTGTGAGCTAGAGCAGGTGTAAATCACTATTGCAGGGTGGTGGAAATGTTGAGAAGCATGGGAAAAACTCAACTGGTGTGACCTATGAACTGTGGTTAACAGCAATACTGTAATATTCTGCATCAATGCCAAAGATGTACTGTGTTGATAATGGGGGTATGGAAAAAGTGTGCCAAATGTACACTATGGATCATGGTTTGTGGTAATAGTCTGATGATATTATCTCACAATCTGTAACAAATGTTCCACCACAGTGTGATGTGTTGGTGAAAGGGTGTTATAGGAATTTTACACATGTGCATGATTGTTTTGTAAGTCCACAACTTCTTTAATAAAAATATATTTTAATAAATACAATACATTACTTTATCAACAAAAATTAAATACTTAGGTATAAATCCCACAAAATAAGTACATGATCTATAATGAGGAATACTATAAAAATCTGACAAAATAAAGATCTAAATGGAGAGACATTCCATGTTCATGGATATCAACACTCAATATTTTTAAAAGTCAATGTTTTTCAACTTGATCTATAGATTTAAAACAACTCCCAGCAGATTGTCTAAAGTTTATTTAGAAAGGCAAAAGATCCAAAATAGCCAACAAAATACTGAATAAGAAGAACAAAGTAGGAACACTGACACTACCCAATTTCAAGACTTATAAACTACTGCATTTAAAACAGAAAGGTACTGGTGAAATAATAGACATATAGGTCAATGTGATGGAATAGAGTCCATAAAATATAATGATTTGATCTTTGACAAAGGAAAAAGTGCAAGTCAATGGAGACAGGATAGTCTTTAAAACAAATGATACAGGAAAAAATCTGATGTCCTTATACTAAAAAGAAAACAAAAGTAGTGAAAAGGAAAGGAAAATGAACCAAGACACTGATGTTATAACTTTCTAAATAATTAACTGTAAATAGACCATATACCTACATGTAAAATGCACAACTCTCAAACTTCTATAAGATAACATAAGAGAAAATCTAAGTGACATTTGGTTTTATGCTGAGTTTTTAGATACAATACCAAAATGTGTTGCATGAGAAAAAAAAAAGAGTTAAGTTGGACTTATTAAAATTAAGAATCTCTGCTGTGGAAACAAACTGTTAAGTGAAGAAAAATACAAGCCACAGACAAAGAAAATATTTGCAAAGCACATATCTGATAAGGGACTTATATTCAAAATATTTGAAGAATTCTTGCCTAATTAAAATTAGGGTAAAAGTTTTGAACAGACACCTCATCAAAGAAAATATAGAGATGGCAAATAATCATATGAAGATATGTAAAATATCATTTCTTATTAGCAAATTGCAAATTAAAACAACAGTGAGATACTAGTATATACCCATCAGAATGGCTACAATCCAAAAAACATGGCAATACCAAATGCACGTGAGGGTGTGGAGTAACAGACTCCTTGCTGGTGCAAATACAAAATGGTACATATCTTTGAAGACAGTTTGGCAGGTTCTTACAAAGTTAAGCATAGTCTTACCATATGATTCAGAAATCACACTTCTAAGTATTTATCCAACCGAGTTGAAAAAGTATGCTCACACAAAGCATAAACATAGATGTTTACAGCAGCTTTATTCATAATCAAGAAAAACTGGAAGAAACCTAAGTGAATGGGTAAACAAACTCTAGTACATTTATACATTGGAATATATTCAGAAAAAAAAAAAAAGAAAAGGCAAGACAAGGCCTATCAAGCCATGGAAGAATATATAGGTAAATCTTAAAGTCATATTGTTAAGTGAAAGAAGCCTTTCTGAAAAGTCTGCAAACTATATTATTCCAATTGGAAATGGTATTCTGGAAAAGGCAATACTATGGAGACCATAAAACAAACAGCAGTTGCCAGAGATTCATTGGGGGATGGTATGAAAAAATGAAGCACAGGGAATATTTAGGGTGGTAAAACTATTCTGTATGATATTTTAAGGATGGATACATGACATTATGCATTTGTCAAAATCCATTGAATGGTACAACACAAAGAGTGAACTTAAATGTAAACTATGGATTTTAGTTAGTAATCATTCATCAGAACTGGTTCATTAACTGTAACAAATGTACCACACTAACATAAGATGTTAATAATTGGGGAAATTGTGTGAGGAGGGGGTATATGGAAACTTTGCACTATGTGCTAGATATTTCTGTTATTATAAACTGCTATAAAAATAAAGTATAATAAATAAAAAAGAAATTTAGAAAATTTTAGATTAAATGTTGAAATTTTTAGCACAGCAATATCATCTGTTCTATGTGAAATAATTCCATAATGTGAGATCTTTTCTGAAGTAGCTCAATATTTAGCTTTTAAGCATTGTCAATAAGCTATGTTAATATCAATTAGTACAATACAAGACAGACTAATTGCTATTTTATTGGAGGCAATAATTGTGTCATTAAAGTCTTCCCACTGAGATTTCTCATTAAAATAAGTTACAGAACTATAACATTTACCATTTAATCAGATTTATATTCAGATATAAAAGTTACTTCCTGGTGGTTCATCAATAGTTTACTTACTTAAAAATTTTCCCTCCAAATAGGTCACACTTTCTATCTTCATTAATGTATTTCCCCACCTCTGTATTTACTTTGTACTTCAATAACTCTGATAAAAGTATCTCCTTCGGTTTACCCTAGTGAAATGCTAATTGGCTTGTATGCGCCACTATGATCTAGAAGTTGTGTATGATGTTCTCAGTCATAGATATTTTCTCTAGGAATTTCTTTTGAAATACTGAAGAATATAATATTTGTTTTATAGGAAAGGAAATTTAAGTTCAAAGTGGTAAACGAGTAGGAAATAGTAGAGTTCAGATTCATATCCTGTTACCTCTGAAACAAAAAAAACTAAAACAATTTTTCATTACACTATGACATCCATTTCCCAGACAAGTAGAGTGAAATCTGTACAATTATAGTACTTCTCAAATTTAAATATTGAAAAACAAATCAAGAGAGCTGTAAAGTATCTACTAAGCAATTCTGACTGCATAGTCTCAAATGACCTTTATGGGAAAAAGAGGGGATACTCAGAGAAATTTATTTATTTGCATAGAGAACACTTCAGTCATTTCAGACTTTAAATACTTTCATGCAAGAAATAGAGAAAAGAAAATGATAAAGGACAGCTAACAGAGGATAGCAAAAAGCTGAAGAATGATCTGTAGAAAGCTGGTCTCAAATTAATAAAGTCAGCAAACATATCACTATTTAAAAAAAAGAAAGAGAAACATGAAGAAAGGAGTAGGTCATTGTGTAAGTCAGATGGCAAAGAAGGTTTGCTTTTTATCTTCAGGCTAAATATTAAATGAACAGTTGCCCAAATATTCAGCGGGAAAGAAACACCCTAATATAACTCAGTGATAGGTAGAGGAATTATAAAAACATTATCTGAATTAATTTAATTTAGGTCTGAATAGTTTTTAACTTGTAATACAGACTGTTATAGATAATAAAAATCATAAAATTGATAATCTTTGATAAATTCTTGATCAATGGAGCAGTGATGAGAAGGTGGAGACAAGAAGAAATTGTTCCAATTTTCTAAAAATGAGAATATATGGATTCTGAAAACCAGAATTAAGTAAATTTGACATCCATTCAAGGCAGATCTGCCCAAAAAGAATCCCTTTGACGATAAGAAATTTTGGAAATGCCAGTTTTTGCAGTGGTTGGACATAATAAGGTTAAAAACAGGATGATTCATTTCAATATTTTAAAAAGTCAACACTACTTAACTTCGAAGTTTTCTTGGACAGAAGTCTTGTAAGCCACCAAGCAGGTGGCACAGGAGGCAGGAAGAAAATTAGTGTTCTGTGCTAGAGAGACTGAATGATCTCAATGCAAAATCCCTTGCATAAAGACACTTAGGGGTCATGCAATATAACTGCCTAGTCATTCTAAACTGTAGATCATGTGCTAACAAGACCCACGTACAAACTGAGAACACTAAACTGTGCTTTCCTGTTTGTTTTTTTTTTAATTATTTAATATAAATGAACAAGGATCATCAGATATTTGAGAAATGCTTACCATAAGACATAGAGAAGAAAAGAAACAAAAAGTATTTATCTTAAAGGAAGCAAATATAAATAAGGAAACACAAAAGATAACCTTCACAGAAAGCACAGCACCTCACAAAACTGCCTTCAGATAGTAACCTCAGAGCAGAAGAAGAAAATTTATCCATAAAATGGGAAGAAAAAAGCATAAGACAAGAAAATGTTAAATAATATGCTTGCTAAAATTTAAAAACATGCAGAAGGATTTTAAAGTAGCCAAGAAAAATCTAGATAGTAGAATAAAAAATCAGTTTAGAGGACTTTGTGTCTAACAGGAATTACAAAGGGAGGGAAAGAAAAAAATATGGAAGGGAGAAAGAATTTTTAAAATAGTATAAGAAACCATCACAGAGATGGCAAATATGAATATTTAGATTGAAGTGACCCACTGAACTACTCCCTGACAAAATTAGACTGGCAGACTCTGTCATAAGCCAGTAAAAATAGGGAAAATGGGAGGCCACTAAGACGGTTTCTTAGATCAGTCTTCTGTTTTAAAAACAAAGGAAATTATTTTGAAAAATAGCTATGTGAGAATAAAACAGGACACCTATAGTAAAATACAAATCAAATTAACATTATATATCTCTTTAGCAACATTGAATGCTAAAAGGCAAAGAAATTGCTCAAATTTGAAGGAAAATGTAAGATTTTTATGTAAACCTGATCTTATCTCCTTCTGGTATTAAGTGCAACTTAGATTTTTCATTTCAGTTCTTTAATTTCTTCTGTTTCAGTCTAATTTCAGTTTATTTTCTTTACAAAAGAACATTGTGTGTGTGTGTGAGGCTAGGTAGTTTGGGTCTACTGTGCACAAAATTTTAACCACTCTCTTCAAATCATGATACATTACATCATCAGTCAGTCTATGGATGCTCTTTGTTTTGTTTAGTTGATTTCAAAATTTTATTTTATCTTTTTCTTTCTCCATCTTTCATAGTGAGGAAGAC
This sequence comes from Cabassous unicinctus, assembly GCA_029593785.1. Lineage (NCBI taxonomy): Eukaryota > Metazoa > Chordata > Mammalia > Cingulata > Chlamyphoridae > Cabassous > Cabassous unicinctus. The sequence goes on along the minus strand of JAQZBX010015528.1, from coordinate 21,469 downwards.
CAAAGCAGCCCCTACCAGCTGGGAGTCAACCTGGTACTCATAGCCAGGCTTTCGTGTTGTCCTGTTGAACCTACACAACTTAGCGCTTCAGGCAAGGCCAGTCTGTGACTGTAATGGGTCAGGACAAAATCAAAACCACTCTGTGAATATTCCTGAACTCAGAGAGAAATATTAATGTTGTCCAAACCACAAAAATGTCCTGTTCTGCTAAACTAAATGCTATTGCTTCTTAACCACGTGTAACTTTAGCCTTGATTAATTCCTCCCAAATATAGAAACAATTTTTTAAAGATAACCAATCATAGATTTCCCCCTGCTTCCTGACAGTATCCAACCCAGAACAAAGTCCTGCTTCCTTGAATCCTCTCCAAAATCACCCACAAGTGTCCAAATCCTTTAATACCTTCATTCCAATATCCTTTTACTAAAATAAACCATGGCTTACCAAGATGTGTATTCCCACTTGTTGCAAAGAGCAGTAAGCCTAAATTTTTCAATTATAGGTGTATTCCTGGTGGTCTTTGTCAGGAAGGCATAACAATACCATTGCATTCCCACTCACCCCAATCCATAGGCACCAATTGCTTGCATATACTACAATCCAGTTATTCAGTTTGTCAGCAAGTATGATGTGTCCAACTCTTTGCTACTTCAAACACTGCTGAAATGAACACTCTAATACATATGTCTCAAGGACATTTACTAGAGAGCCAGTCAGGTCCATACTCATGGGTGCAATGGCTAGATTGAAAGATACATAATCAATTTCACTGAAGAATGACAGATCATGTTTCAGAATGCTGGTACCAGTCCACATGGTCAGTAGTACTTTTCTGCATTTTGGCAGAATATTCCCAGATTACACCCACCTCTACACTCAAAGATAGAGTCTACCAAATTCCAGAAGCCTGGACAATCTGTTGTGGAACTACTGACCTGGAAAATTTTCACTTGGCCTTGGATTGTTCTATGCATTTATAATTATGTAATTATGCAAAAAAAATTCTTGAACAGTAGATCTACATGCTCCATTCAAGAATTCTAAAAAGTAAGTTACTCACTCCCGTAGTCATGCATATATTTTAGAAAGCATCTATTTTTACCTACTTAATATAAACAACACTATAATGTAGTATATTTACTTAATAATATGATACTTTTGTGATCTAAAACTTAGTGTGCAGCATTTGTATGATCTAATAGTTTTATAAAGGTTTTTTTTTTTTTAATTCATGCATCACTTACATCTTTTTCTGTTTTGTTTTATACTCCATAAATTGTTCTAATGATGAAAATTTACCCACCTGATTTGGGTAATTTGTAATGTTCTTTGGACACAAGCTCACAGATATTTTATAAAATAAAAAATATTAGGACCAACTTCTTTTAGTGGGAAAGTGTTCTAACATAATCCCCTTTAGCTTTCCAAATAGAATAAATAAATCATTAAAGACAACTCTTGGATACTATACATCTTTTATTAACAGCTTTCTAATATCTTTTAATTTCTTGTAAATATGAATCAATTTTAAAGTCACCTGTATGTTTCCTAGAATATGGTTTACTTTGTATTCATATATTGCTCAGATAAGATGCAAATGCATATCTTTGAAATTATATAATACTAAAGAAATCATATCCTAATGTCACAATCTTTGCTGTGGAGAGGAACTGGACACTGTTGCCAGATTTCAAAAAGAATTATCCTGTGCAATTGTCTCTTTTCAGACTTATTTTAAAACTATAGATTACCATAGGAAGTCATTAGGGATTCAAAGAAAAATCTTCAATAGAAATGAATTTTAGGTTAATAGTATCTAGTTTCAAATGGCTAGTTGTTAAGACTCCACAAAATTCCCTTGGAAGCTTTCTTGTGTTATTTAGACTGTTTCTCCATCAAGAACACAGATCTTATTTCTGAGAATAGCTCTCAATATTCACCATGGAATAGAAATAAATGAACAACTAAGCCCACACTCAGAGCTTATCAGAAGAGAAAACTTCACAGAATGCAATGCCAAAGTGAAAATGTTTGCCAAGTCACTAAGGATTTATTTTGGTTTGCTATAGCCAAAAGTTGCCAAATCTAAATTCCATTTACATGCTAGTGGGGACTCTCAAAATTCCTTTTGTAATCTGTATGGATTCATTTCTTGTTACTTATTTATAAATGTGAGTGCATGAAAGTAGTATTGGAGAAATAGATTTTGTTGTGTAGAAGTTGTCAGAGACTGTATTTTTAGGCAAAATAACTTCTCAAATACTATCTATTATAGTAAGTTGAGACCCGATGAATTCACTTAAAATAAAACCATCTTTAGAAAAATGAAAGTTAATATATTACCTTTTTAATAAAATTTGTAGATATTTTACTTATATTTTTGTGATAGTTTTAATATTTCACCATTATGATTCTTAGAGAATAGGAAATATAATTTATAAATGGAAAATGTAAACCTAAACATTATCTTTGACATTCTATTAGATCATCACTAAAATGATTTCTCTTAAGAGTTCATGTCTTTAAGAACTGTGATTTCCATAACAAGAATAAGATTTGGAAGTTTTACAAAATCGAGACAATTGGAACATTTCTTATAAAATACTTCATTTAAATACACATCAAGTTTAAAGGTAACCATAGCAATTATTTCTTCATGAAGAATAACCCAGATTTCAGTTTGTAATTAATCACCTTGCCATTCACTGAAATATATCAAAAGTTATTTTTGTTACTGGGAAGCTGCTTCCAGTAATCATAAAATGTATGTGTTTTAGAATAAAAGTCCAGAGATAGATTAATGTGAAGCTAATAAAGCTTAATTTTCAGGGCTGTTCACCTTCATGTGCACTTACCAAGACCCTGGGAGAAATCCTGAGCAATGTGTTCATGATATACTATATTTTTAAAAATTTGCAAGAATAATTTTTAACTGAAATCAAATAAAAGCACTGTACTACCTGATGGTGCTAGAATGGTTGTGAGCAGTTCTAGGATCCAGGTAAGGGGAAGCTGAATCCATGTGAATTGCAGGGACTTCTATGTATAGTTAGGGTATTGATAGCCATCTGAAAGGGTTGACTTCTGCTATGCCAATCTACCTAGCATAACAACATGGAAGTGTAGGGGCAGAGAGCGTGTAGTGTTAGAATGTGCCCTTTCACTGGATACATACATAGTGGAGAAGAAACAGTTGAAATGAAGAGTGAGAAGTCAGTGGAAATTCTTCCAATCATTCCATGAGCAACATTAAAAGTGGATGCTTGATCTCTTTGCCACAGTAAATATTGCCTCATATAGCGGGGCTCCTAAGGGCTCTAAAGACATCCAGACACTACAGGCAGGGAAGACAGCTCAGGAGTTTGGCACCCTGCCAGTGGGCCTTACCTTGGAATTTATACTCCCCAGTGTGACAGAGTTGGACTCTTTTGTGGTTTCTTTACACATGGCTCTTCTGCCCCTTCTATTTGAACTATATTTGATGAGTGTATGTCCAAGGGACTTAAATCTTTGGTCCATCCATGTGTCACTTGGGCCCTAAATCTCAGCAGAGTTGCAACACCTACTCTCCTATTCATTGGATTCACCCAGGACAACTAACAAGGTGATGATGATGAACAATGCCCATCCCAAGGAACACAGAGAGTCTGCAACTGCAAGCAAGAAAGTTCCACCTATCTGCCACATGCAATCTAAGCCCCCTTTCAATTAGAGGCTGAGTGGTCTTCACAATCCCAGAATCCTCAAGATTGGAGAATGAACAATGCCTATGCCAATTTACCTAGCATCACAACATGGAAGTGTAGGGGCAGAGAGCTTATAGCGCTAGTCTACTGAAGTAAAATTACTCTTATTCTACTAAACACTTATTGTGATTCTAGCAATGGAAGAACTTTTATCATTGACGTGGATGCGGTGGCCACCAGAGGTTCTGAGGGGCAGGAGAGGGAAAAATAAGTGTAATATGGGGGCATTTTCAGGACATTGGAGTTTTCCTGTATGACACTGCAATGGTGGATACAGGTCATTATGTATTTTGTCATAACTTGCAAAATTGTGCGAGATGGAGTGTAAACTATAATATAAACTATAATCCATGGCTAGTGGCAATGCTTCAACATGTGTTCATCAATTGTAACAAATGTACCACACTAATGAAAGATGTTTTTATGTGGGAAAGTGTGGGAGGGGGAGGGAGTGGGATCATATGGAAATCCCCTATATATTATGTAACATTTATGTAATCTAAAGTCTCTTTAAAATAAATAAATGTTTTAAAAAGTGAATGATTGAATTCCAATCACTTCCTTCTCAAATTATCCTGTCAGGAATATACTCAACAATGCAGTGTGTACAATTTTATAAGCGCAATGTACTTTTTGCATTACTCTTTCTGTTGGGACTCATGAAAAACAAAAATTATCAGAACTCCTAGGTTTGTGTATCACGCATCTGTAGTGTTACTACAAACAGTGAGCAAGTACAAGTGTAGAGTCAACTCTCAATAATAAAAAACAAGTTTTGTTCAGTAACAATGGAGGAAACACTGAATTACTTTTCTATTTTCTCTATAGAAAATTATATTACAAGATTATTGTCATATGAAATGCTAATCTGAAGATGTAAGCAAAAAATAAGGGAACAATAATAGAGAGATGTGTCAAGAGATTCATTTAAAAATTATTTGATTTTTTTCTGGACTAGGATCTTTGTGATGTTAATCAGCACTTTACAATTTATAATTCGTTTTCATTTCATTTTTCAATGTAAACAAGTAGGTTAAAATTACCTAATTTCATATTCATAATTTTATATTCTCTTTTTAAAAGAGGCCAAAGTTACAAAAACTCAAGAAACATGGATTTGTCCTTATTGAGCAATTAATTTTCATATTCAAAAAATTAGATGAATAATTTTAGATACTGTGAATTCTTCCAAAGTGAACTATTGTTCTGCTAAATGTGACTGTCTTGGAAATTGTACTACCAACCTTCTCATTTGTCCCAAGGATAGTCCACCACATAAAAAATATCACACATCACTTGCAGCAACGAGAGCTTTCCATGGTCATGGCTGTGTCAGGAGAGTCACAGTACCCTAAATAGCTGTGAAGTTCTTGAATGGTAAAATAAGTCTGTGAGACTCTTTAGCAAAGGAACTTAACCAGTGCAAGGATCTCTTCTAATAAAAACAAATCAAAGTTATTTCTTTTGCTATTATTTTGGGTACTACATAATAAATAAAAATCCTATTATGTAAGAAATTGTGACCTCACATAGGGTATGGATCATCTAACCCAAAGAATAAGCAACCTTAAATAGATCTTAATTCACTCTACAAAAGGGGTAATTATTTGGCAACCTCCCACAAATAATAGCTCTAATTAGATGATCACATTGCTTTAAAATATTACTGTTCAGGAAGCCTTCTTCATTGTCACTCGACATTCTTTTGTTCCTGAAACTCTTCTTTTACTTGACAATACAATTCAGCTGGGAAAATGCTGTTCATTACCAATATTAATATTTTGCGTTTACTCTTCAGAGACATGTGACAATGGGGAATGTCATTTGCAAGCTGAAATAGTAGGAAAACAATCTTTCTGCATATTTTTCTGTCATTATCTCAGTAGTGGGACTTAAGATACACAGGAATTTCACTGGATAGTTTAAAAAAAATAGAGTTTACGTAAATTATGCAACTATAAACTAAGAATCAAATGTATTCAAATAAACATAAATTAAAAACTCAATACTCAAATCACCATGTTGCTATTAAATAAAGCTTGTCATTTCCTTTTTTTATAGATTTATTTTACTTACTTTATTTTTCTTTATTTAACTCCATTCCCCTAAGATGGCTATCTCATCTGTCTGCTCATTGTTTGCTTGCCTTCTCCAGGAAGCACTGGGAACAGAACCTGGGCCCTCCCACATGAAAGGCCAGTGCCCAATGGCCTGAGCCACATCTGCTCCCCATGGACCATGGTGTCTGCTGTCTTGTGGCATCTGCTTGTTGCAGCGGGAGCAGCATCTAGCTCATTGTGGCAGGAGGCGGTGTCTGCTTGTCTTCTTTTAAGAGGACCGGGACCCAAACCCGGGACCTTCCATGTGGTCGACGGGCACCCAACTGGTTGAGCCACATCTGCTTCCCTGTCATTTCCTTTTAACTAGTTTAATTATGTTCACCATTTGCTTTAAATTACATGTTATTTTCTTTCCCACTCTAAGATTTATATAAAGAATTATTTCTGGCATCTTTATATTTTTGTAATAATAAAAGATTTGGCTGTCAAATAATTGACAATATCTTACATAATGCATATTAGATAGTCTTTGCAAATGAGTGATCCCTGTACTCAGATACCATCCATAAAACCATGTTTAGTAAAGGAAGTCAATGCTGCAAGCCTCTTAGCCTTTGGATGCTCCAGAAATGCTCCTGAAAAGTGAAAAAACAAACAAACAAAAAATCATCCCATGTGAGAATGATTTCTAAATATGGGGAGGTAAAATAGATTCTCATGGCAGTTGTGTTTATTTTGTCCTTGTAATTGAATTCTAGTAAGTGGAATAAGTATTTGAAAATAGAGTATCATACCTTGCCCTTCATAGCAGTTTTCAGAAGGAGGAAATGTTTTTCTTCATATTTTGAAGAAACATAATATGCCAATTTGAAATCTTTGATCATATTCCCATTTTTGAAGTTGACCTTCTGCTAACTATGCCTCAGAAATTTCTTAGTTTTATCTTCCAACTCCACATTTGAGTATTTTTTATTGCATGGTCTTTGTCTTGTAACCTTTTAAATTGTTTTCTTCCTTAGGGGGCGCTCTCTCTCTCTCTCTCTCTCTCACACACACACACACACACACACACACCACAATGATCATTCATATTTCAGATCTTAGTTTAGCTCTTCTCTTTTCTAAAATTTCTTCTGTCTGGTCACTCTAGACTCAATCAGTTTGCACCTGGTACATATTGCTGAATCATGCCATGGTGATGAAACATGCTCACACTTCATTTCAGCAGCTTTTTGAACTGACTATGAGTCTCCATGAGGATAGAGATGCTATCTACCTGTTGTCAACATTGCGTACCCAGAATAAAGCAGTAATTTGTATGCTGTGGACATTCAGTAAACAATGGGTATTTTTTAATCTTATGCCACGTTTTCTTGAATAACACTTCTGAAAGTATCCTGCTAGGAACACTAATTCTCCAGAGTAATAATGGATGTTATCTTTAAAAAGATAATGTAAAGAAAGGTTCCGTAGTCTACTGAATTTAACAATGTTCAACTTGTTTATTTATTATGGTGGTATTCAGAGCACTTAATACAAAAGCATGGATTATAGATTATCAAATCAAAATACATTGGTTTTGGTGCTTTTTCCAAATAATTTTATTCTCTTTGCATCTCTAAGGATGATTAATCCATATAGCTACTTTTTTGGCCAACTCTTTTCTAGACTCTTTTCCTTTCTCTACAGTTAGGTCAGAACTAAGTATCTCTGCAAGAGAGTACCATTAAGTCCACACTAGTCCACAGCTCTTCCCCTAATCCTGAGGATAGTTCATGGTGTACTTTATTCTCAATATTTGTAACCTATCAAGGGAAAAAAATGAAATGCTTCTGTAGATCAAAGAATCACATAGAAATTCTTTTTAAAGACTATTTTATACTAGCACATTAATACTCATCATCAAAGGCATATGTAGTATATGAAGGCCTGTTGTTAAAAGAACTAAATAAATAACCTCATTAAAAATTAACTGGAATTGCATGTATTAAGGAGCAATTATAATTTTCATGATAAATATTTTAGGAGTTTATTGGTTCCAATTGGAGGGAGCTGCTACAAAAATGCCCAGATACATAACATTCAAATAATAATAATAGTAATAACAACAGTAATAATATAAATAACCTTATATAGAGACCATAATGAATCTGAGCACTATTATTAAACCAAACTTCATGAGATCTACAATCATAAGGCAAGAACTATTATAGGTGGTAACAAAGAATGGTTCTGAAAATGTATACCTTCATCATCAGAATCATTTAGGGTGTTTGTTAATTTCTGGTTTCTTCCCATTAAATATGGATTCAATTAATCTGAGGTAAGGAATGACTAGGATTACATATTACTAAAATGCCATGGATGAGAGGTCACAAAACTTTCTCTTTTCTCAGCACCCTTAGTGTTTTGTTTTTTGTTTCTACAGCACCCTTAGGCTAGTAGTTTATTTACTAAGTAGTTACGTCCAAAGAAGGTAATAGGTATTTATTTCCTAAAAACTGATTAGCCATTTGAAAAACAATACACAGAAGTTGAAATAATCTTTTTATTTCATTGGTAGCTGACATCTATTACTTACTTGAAGGTGTGCAAGAAACTCTTGGGCCCTGCACAGCTTCTCAAACTTTGGAATCATATTGGATTCTGTCATTTTCATTTTGGTTTCCACATTGATTTTTGTGTAGCACAAGCTTCTTATTACAGAAACTGCCCAAATCCAACCTATGGACTTGATGTTGTTTCTTTCTACCTTTACATGAATGACTTATTCTCATATTCTTCTTTGCAGAGTACTAGAGGCTTCTTGGCAATAGCAGAAAGGTGTTGGGTAACTAATAGCGTGATATTATAGGTGATACTACCAGAGCTACAGGTATTAGAGAATTCTATACATTTTATTTTATTTGTACATGGCCACTAGTGGTATGGTTTTAAAAAAATATTTTCAAATCAACTCTAAAGAGCATATATATCTGTTTATAATTTTTTAATATCAAGAAAAACCAGCAAATAGTTCATGTAATTATCATCTATATCACATACAATATTTGAAAACATTATAATTTGTGGTAAAGTTGCTTAGGTATAAAAATAGGTAGGTTATTTAAGTGGTAAAATAAATATCTATTGTGTCAGGGATCCCCAAGAACACAATAAGCTTCTATGATTCTTTAGGCTTCAGAGAGCTCAGAAAAGCTATTATACTCAAAGTTGTGGTTTATTACAAGGAATGACTACAGTTCAAGGGAAAAAAATGCATGGGTGCAGTCCAAGAGAAACTAGGCAGATGTGTACAGTTGTACTCTCCTAGAGAATTAGTTGAGTGGACAATATGTAATTTTTCAATAATGGTATGTGACAATACATGCAAAATGTTGCCAACCAGGGAAGCCCACCCAAACCTTGGTGCCCAGCTGATCTAAGTTACTCCATCTCCAGCCCTCCCAGAGATTCAGCTGATACAGTATGAACCAAAGTCTCGGACATACAAAGAAAAGTGTTCACTATAAATCACATTTTAACATAAACTGTCTGACTTCACTCAAGGCTTCAGGCATACAAAAATAGTCTTATCATGTAGGGTATTCTAAGGGCTCAGAAGTTATATCTCAGGAAAGGGTCATGGCCCAGTTATTTTTTTGGAATGTGAAAGGATTGAGTAACCCAGACCTTTGAGTTAACCTTTTACTGCACATTTATAATTTGGTTTTCATATTGATACAAACTATGCTTCTCTAGTTTATTTTTGGTCAATTCATTCTTTCTATCATATTTGTCCCCCATTTCATTTTATATGTATATATATTTTTAAATTTTATTTTTAGAGAAGTTTTAGGTTTACATTTATAGAAAAGTTACACTGAAAGTACAGGAAATTCCCATATAAGCCCCCCCACACCCACACACACAGTTACCCTTATTGTTGGCATCTTAGATTAGTATGGTACATTTGTTACAATTGATGAACCAATATTGAAACATTACTACTAACAAAAAAGTCTATAGTTTACATTATGGTTTACACTTTGTGCTGTACAATTCCATAGGCCTTGACAAATGCATAATGTCATGTGTCTGTCATTGTAGTATCATACAGAAGAATCTCACAACCCCAAATATGCCCTGCTCTACCCATTCATCGCCCCCCTTCTGAACCCCTGGCAACCCTTATCTTTATATCAGTGTTACAAGTTCTTCCGCCAACACAAGATAACATCCATGATAACAACTAATCTACTTTGGTCCATGATCACCCCTCCCACCACCCACCCCCACAATCTAAGAACTGTATTTAACACTTTCTTTACTTTTTGGCATTAATCACTTAATTAGTATCCTAACATAAAAAGTGTCCTTTCAAATTCATCAAAATCTATTTACATAAAAGTACATAGTTCACATTGTATATATAAACAGAATTGGGAAAAATCAATGGAGAATTTTTAAAGTCTTCCTATACTGAACTTCAATATGGGCATAAAACAGGAAGATATTGACTCCTGAAACATAAGATTTCCTCTTATATGTTTCTTTCCTACTTGAATAATAAACGGAATTTTCATCCTTCAAATATTATTGCTAAAATTAATCCATTGAAGTCCAGTTATGAAAGGACTCTTTTCCTAAACTAATTGCTGAATAGCTCATTAGTTCTACCCATATAGTATTTGCTTATTTGTTTAATAACTGGCTTTCTTTTAACATCTACAAATTGGGAAAGAGTAAGCAGAAAAGGGAAATTCTTCATTGCAGAGAAAGTTTTTATAAAATGTTTGACACACTATAGTTCATTTGTTCATACAGATTGAATAAAATATTTAAAACTGAAAAGTAACTTAAAGTTCTTCCTTACTTATTTTACAGACTAGGAAGTTAAGAGGCAAAGCAATTGACCTAAGTTACAAGGAAATTTTATGGAAAAATATCCAAAAGGAAATGCAAGTTCAAAACCAAGAAACTTAGGAGGAAAAATATATAAGGCATCAGGTAAATGTAAATTAAAAAACAAAACAAAACTAACAATAATGTAATAGCACACATTCACCATAATGCTTAAAATGAGAAAAAGTTGGGAAATGTCAAGTGGAGGGGATTTTTTAAAATGATCGAGTCTTGTTTATTTTAGAATCATAAACAGTGGATCTGGGAAGGAGTGATGAGAACAAGGCCGCAGTCCATTTGAGAGAGCCAGATCCAGACCCACAACCTCCTCGCAGACCCATGCTAGGATAAGCTATGTCTGTCTGTGGGATAAAAGCTGATCCAGCATCTTTGATCAGTCTTTTCCTGCAAGGAGTAGGTATGGGGACAACTCTGTGGAGGTGAATCTTCCATGAGGGGTGGCTTGGATAGGTTGGCTCTGTGTCCCTCTGGACAAGGTAAAATAAACCAGAAGGCCCACAGCACCCTTGACCAAGAGCACTCTAAGCAGAGACAAAGTCACATCCTAGAGGGGAATCTTTGGTGCCTTCTGGTTATCAGGAAGGCTCCAGATATTTGAGAACAATGTGCAATGAACAGCGAACTTTCATGCAGTTGTTTTTCACAGGGTGGCTTAATTTGGCAAACACTTAGGCAACTATTTGTAAGTATCAACTAAAATTGGATAAATATATTCCCTATGCTTCAGAAATCTACTCTTAAGGATACAGCCAACTGAAGTCTTGAAGCAGATATTTCATGTCCATGTTCATGGTTGTAGTATTCCTAACAGCCCCGATCAGAAAACTATTCAAAATTTTTCAAGTCGAGGGTGGATAAATAAATTACATCATGCTCACAAAATATAATGCTACACAACAAGAGAAATAAATGATCTACAATGACACATGAAAAAAATGGATGAATTTCACAAACCTAATATTGAATGCTCATCAGTAGAAGTCAGCATTCATAAAAAATACCAAAATGAGAAAGAAAAATAAAACTGCAATTACTGGCTAGACGATGCATGCACTAGGTGGATAATTACTACATGGGGAACATTGGAGTGTGAGAAATATTGTTTCTTTTTTTTTTTATTGTGGGTATAAATCAAATTTTTCACAATACATACAAATATTTGTAAAATGATATATAAATACATATGCATATATGTGCATTTGTTTACATAAATGTTATTTTATATATATATATATGTATTTCTAAAGGTGCTAAGATTACCTAAATATTACTCAGAAACTACAGGGATTCCCATGTTCCCCACCTCCCACACCTCCAACAACATCCCACACCACCATCCCTCATCCGTGTGATACAACACCCGCAATGGATATACACATCCTGGGGCCTTGCCACCGAGCATGGACCACAATCCACATCATAGACCACACTCTCTCCCACACAGTTCCGCATGGTACATGCTGATGGAAAATGGCCTACATCCGTCACCGCAACACCACTCAGGACAACCCCCAAGTCCCAAAAAAGCCCCTGCAATCCAACTGCCCCTTTCTCTCCCCGCCCCAAAAACGTCCAGTGGCCACCGGCTCCACCCCACTGCTACAATCTCCTCCATTGCTCGAATCACAACATGTCCACAACAGAACACCACCAAGTCCACTCTAGTCCACAGCTCCTCCCCCAATCCTGAGGGGACTGGGATGGTGATGTCCACTCCACCTCCAAGTGAGAGAGGGCTTATATCCCGTATATACGGTGGATGGCTTTATCCTGCCTGCAGCTGCAGGCCCTCTCCATTCCCTGGGACAGCCGTTGCCCATCGTCGTCTCCTCGCCAGGCCACTTGGATGAGTCCATTGAGCTGTAGGGTAGGAGTTGCAGCTCCACCGAGATTCCAGGCACAGCTGGCACATAAGTAGGCCAGAGGCTTCGTCTCTGGAAGTACACCTAACAACTCCAGCATCACATATAGGTTTGAATAGAAGGGACTGATGGACCATGTGCAGGGAGGACTTATTTGAGTCCAACTCTGTCACTCTCAGGAGCACAGATTCCAATGAAGAGCCCACTAATTAGGCATCAATCTCTGAGACTATCCCCACTTATATAGGACCTGGGAGTTTCCAGAGCCCTCAGGGGTCCCTCTGTGTGGGGTGATATCCACTTTGGTGTTCTATGAGATCCTACGGAGGTGTGCATAAGCATCACCTCTGGGATGACCTCCCGACCCTCTCTGAAGTCTCCCAGCCACGCGAACCCATTTTTCTTTACCTTTTCCGCCTTTCACTCAAGGTCTTCCTCCAATCGTGTTGCCCATTGGCACTTGGTATTAATCCCTCGTTGCCAAGGAGGCTCATCCCCGGGAGTCATGCCCCACGCTGGGGGGAAGGCAATGCACTCATACGCTGAGTTTGGCTTAGAGAGAGGCCACATTTGAGCAACAAGGAGGCTTTCAGGTGGCAACCCCCAGGCACCCCACAACAGCAGGCCAAGCCTCAATTAGAATAGCAAATACTCATAAGGCTAGTCCTCAATAACAAGAACCCATCAGTGGGCCACCCTCTTTTGCCAGACACGGCCTCTGCACTCAGGGGACAGAAATATTGTTTCTTAATCTGGCTGTGTTATCTAGGTGTGCTCAGCTTGTGAAAATTAATTGAGCTGTGTAATTAATATATGTGCTTTTCTGTAAAATATACTTTATTTTAAAAATTAAAATACAGGGTATGAAATAAAAATAACAAAATACTCAAACCTATGGCAAAATCTTTCAAGAAAAAAGAGAATATGAAGATATAGGCAATATTAAGAAGAGAAAGGACATAATTACAGCTACACAAGTGATTAACAAGATAAAAGAATAATATAAAAATATCAATTAAGTTTTAAATGAAAAGGAAATAAGAAATTTGCTAGAAAATTACAACTAGTTAAAACTGACTCATGTAGAAAAAGGAAGCCTGGATGGACCATTAACTATGAAATAAAATGAAAATTTACCCACAGAAATTGCCCCCCCACATCACCCCAAACCTGCCTTCAAGTCCTTTTTTCCCAAAAGAACAGTTCTATCAAGCACAAAAAGGAAATAGATAATTATCTTAATAACTCTTCCAGAGACAAGGAAAAAACATGCCCCAGTCTATTTTATGAAGCCAATATAATAGTTTCATACAAGAAAGGAAAGTTAAAAGAGAATCTTATTTATTAACTGATATTAAAGACACAATATTTTATAAACAAATGGAGTTTTTATCAATGAATCCAAGAAAGTGTTAATCATACAAATCAATTAAATTCATTCAATCATAAACATCAAAAATTTAAAACATCTACATATATGCAGAAAAATATTTGATAAAATTCAACAGCCACTCATCTATTTTTTTATTTCTCTTACCATCTTATAATTGAAAAAGATATTTTAACCTGATATTGACATTGATCAAAACCTAATTTACTGATAAGAATTTAAGTTTTGTCACTACACTATATGTATTATTTGTATATTTATTACATTTCCAAGTGAAATAAATAATGCTGAAATAAAGAAAAGCTATTAATTTTTGTGCTTTTTCTTTTCTCCAGGCTCCTTCAATTTGTTCTTATCATTTAATTCTTTTATTTCTTTTGTACCTTATTATTTTATCTATGAAGAAAATAATTTTAACTCCTTTTCCATAATTTATTTATTTCATTTTTAGATTTTATTGAAGTAGCGACCACCTCCAAAACAATGTCTTAAAATAGTAGTTACAGTAAACTGGACATTCATAGTATAGTATAAAGGACATCTCTGTCTTACTTATGATTAATAGAAATGATAGTTGTAATTGATTTTAGATACAAAATCTTTACCATATTTAGTAAATTTCTTTATGTCCATTCTTTCGTTTTTGTTTTAATTAGAAATTGCTGTTGAATTGTATCAAATGGTATTTTTGCATTAATAGAATGTGCTTTTTTCTCCTTTAATAATTAATAAATTGCATACAGAGATATTTCAATATTGAACTATGTTTGGATTCCTTTAATTAACATTGCTTGGTCATTGTAGTTTCTATAACTGTGCATTTAATATGTATGGAACTATTCATTGTCATATGTGACAAAGGCACCCTATGTTAAGGAAGGGGAGTTTTCAGGGAAGTGGAAAACCAGAAGGCAAGGAAACCACACACAAAAATATATATTATGTTTGGCCATAAATAAACAAATTGTTAAACTCTTTTTCATTTATGCCTACATATCTTTGGGTCAAAATGTGGAATACCTGCCTCCAACATTTGTGGTTTCCTGGGCAATAGAACAATTGAAGATGCACATGTCAAGTATATAAATATTTTAAAATCTAGATCACACTAAACAAAATGTTGTTATACGTTCTAGCCTCCTAATTTTGACAAATGTAGAACAGCTATATTTGAATTTAGAATTTTGCCAACTCCACATTTTTCCACATCTAATACCTGGTCCCTGGCCTGACACTTCCTCTTTTTACTTTTGCACCTATTTCCATTCTAAGCTTTGAGAGGCCTCACACATACCACAGCCTAGACTGGTCTGCAAGTCTATGATTTATATACTGCCCCATGAATGTTTTCGTCTTGACCACCCCTGGGGCCCAGGGTATGCACATCAGTTGTGTAGTCAATATTTGGGAGGACAGATCCAGGAAAGAGGCCAACATAGACCCTTGAAATGGACTAAAGGTCATTTGGGCAGGGGATACTGAAGTGTGATGTAGAAGCAGTGGTATGAGCCCTGTGGAATATTGAACTTTGAGTTGGGATTCAGCCAGTGGAGGGTCACAATGAGGTCATCTAAAGTATACAACCTAGTAGAAGTTCCCATCTTTTCCATGTCTAAGGGTAGAACTTCAAATGATCTTATTTCTCAAGCATAAAGATTGGAAGAAATGCATCATACCTCTCTAGATCTCTAGTTCTGATCCACCCCACACCCATCCAGCTTCATCAGGATTAGCAGGATTATGCAACCCATCCAAAGACCCAAAACCACAGACAGGAACAGCCTCTCTCTGAAAAGCGCCCATAGGTTTTTATTTGTCAAGTCAGGTATTCAGGAAATTCTCTTTACCCCAGACAATAGGAAAAACAAACAAACAAACATTCTCTCCTTTTCCATGGGTTTAACAGGGTCAGAGAACTTGCTCTGGGTTGAAATGATGTCCTCAATCACGTTTTTTAGTTTATCTCAGTTTGCTTTAGCTATATGAATGAACACAAACCCTGAGTTGTCAAATCAGGTTTGCATAGTATCAAGCTTTATAATTCTTTCAAGGATATAAGAAATCAAGAGGTCCAACATGAAATGAAGAGAGCATAAGAGATTTTATGCACTTCACCAGGTTTTTCTTTTCTGCATCAAACACATGCCCTCTGGCTCAGAGTAAGAAACGATATCTCAAAGGAGGTTTACAAGTCATCTCATAAAGTGGGGAGCATTTAGGATATGAAAATCTTCATTTTATACGCAATATGTTCATCTAGTCAATGTGACATTTGTCAGGGGGCCATGCCCCATGAATTCATAGATCTTGGGTTTGGTTACCATAAACAATCTTAAATTAGAGACATTCAGCTCAAAGAATTCCTGGATGAGGAATCTCCTCCTAGCAAATGACATTGGTCTGTTTATGAAGACATCAGTTATCAGCCTGTTTACAAAGAAATTAGACCAGATTAGATGCCTTCTTTCTTTCCCCAGGAGCACTTTCCCCTCTCCTCAACTGAAATCAGTAATCAGGAGAGAAATGAATCACAGTTCTAATGCTATAACTCCTTCATTTCCATTATATTATTTCAGATGAGGATATGGAAGAGAGAGTATCTGGGACTTATTCCATGTCACCATCTTCCCAGAAAGCAAGCATTTTTTTCTTTATGTACTATGAAAAATTTAAGTTGTTATAATGAGCACACAACATTCTTACCTTGGGAAAACTCAATGGGGTATTTTTCTTAAGTGTTTATCACAATTTTTCTTTCTTATTTGAACTATTAATAGTATTTGTCATCCTTTAAATTCTGAGAACTAAATAACCCATTGAAATCAGTTATTAATGGCTTTCCCCTAAATTAGTAGCTAAATAGCTCATTAATTCTACCCATGTAAGATCTTTCAATTTGTTTACTAATTCACTTTCTTTTAACTTTACAAAATATAAATAGTAAATATCATGGGGAACTTCTTCTTTAAGAGATAATGAGCTTGCTGTTTTTATGTTTATTTGTTTTCAATAATTTATGATTTGGCACCCTATAAGAGTTCTTTTTTTCACACAGAGTGAATAAAATGTTTAAGCTGCAAAGTTATTTAGAGGTCTTCTTTGTTTAATCTGCTTACTCTGTAGACTAAGAAACTAAAGGGATGAAGTAACTGAGCAATTTCACACAACCATATAATATCTGTCTTCTCAGCATTTTTTACATAGCACCTGGTAACTCAAATATTTCCTGAATTTGCCATTGTGCTCTCCAAATTACATTTTATTACTTATTCATTTCCTTATAAACCCAAATCAACATTTCAATTTTAATTAAAATGGGATTTATTTCATTAAAATCCTCTGTGTATTCATCTTCCTTATCTAAAGAATGTATCAAAAAAAGAATGTATCATAAATGATATGCATCATATTAAAACAGTAGAGAGTGACAATTTTTGCTTTTAAGCATCTGAAACTGAAGACTGAAGTATCATGTTTAAAAATATTGCTTTAAATCACCTAAATTTCTCATCTCATTTTAAATTCAGAAATGTCAGAAATTGAGAACTTCTACAAAATGAAAAGATTATGTCTAATTCAAATGAAAATTAAATCAGTCAGAAAAGAGCAGAGGAATTCAGGAAACTCTCATTAACTGAAAGTACTCACCAGTATTCCATTTCCTTTGTAGATATACACAAAATACAAAGATGATTCATGCATTATATGCATCATCTTTCTGGTTAATTATATTCTAGAATAATCTCTAATGACAGTGTACTAATGACACTGTATCATCATAATGTCTATTTTCAGACAGTACTTTCACCTTAGAATCAAAAGTATGTCCACAAAACATCAAGTTTTGTTGGTTTTCTTAAGTACATAAAATAAATGGATTTATATTTCTAAAGTGAGTTGTAATATGGGTAAATAAACATGAAATTATATCATTGGTAGGAGTCACCTAGCAAAGATTTTGGCAAAATAGCTAAAGTGAAGTAAGTCACTTTGAAAATTATTCAAAAATATTGGAAGATAAAAGATATATAATCCAGTAGGATCTGTTTTTATTTGTGAATTTACATTTATTCAATACCTAAAAAATATTTATTTCATGCTTATCATGTGATAAGCACCACATCAGAGACTGAACATCTCAGAAAGCTAAAGTTTTACTGCCAAGGAGCCATTGACCCAGTGGAAGGCACAGGCTAAAATTCCCAAATTAATATATAATAGGATAAAGTTTAATGATTTTATATGTTCAGGGTCCTATGAGAACACAAATGAGGAGCATTAAATTTACCTAAGAGTCAGGTATCAAAGAAAATATATCTAAGAATAAACAAGTCTTCAACTTAGAAACAAAGACAGACAGATATGGAAGCTTCCAACTAAAATCCACAAATAACTCAACACTACTCTCATTCCAATTTAGCACTTTTTAGAAATGCAAACAGACATGAAGTAGAAATAAGCTTATATATATTGGTACAGAGGAAATAGAACAATAATTATAGATAAATGATATGATGTTCCTATTAACAGGAAAAAATATTTGCTCACAATTACTCAATTGAACAAAGAAAATGGAATATTTTGTATTATATAATAAATCTAATCTTCTAAGTAAGCCCATTGGGTATTATGGGAGACATTTTTCAACTAGAAAATTTGAGGAATTGAAGTATATCTAGTTTAAAGGGTCCCCTTTAGATAATTCAGCTTCTTTAAGACAAATATTCTTTTAGATATATCTCTATCCCTTACCCAGCTGCTCCTCTTCAAGATGACACTTAGTTGTATTTGTAGGGGCAGGTAGTATAAATGATATCATGGTTGTGAGGGAGAATGGGACCTATAATCTACACAGTGTCCTTACTGTTTTTTGAAGTAGTCTGATCTGATGACTGGATGGGGACAGCTGAGAACAAGTCCTGATGTGCTTTAGGACAATGTGTTGTCACCCACTGCTATTGTACATGTTCTCAGCCATTTACCTCCATTCTCTAGATGCCTAAATAGACTAACCTCCTCATTTCAACTTCTCTTAGCAAGTTCTTGCCTCCTTACCTGGGGATGTGAATATTTCCTGATTCCTTATGTGTCATACTAAGGCTGTGGGGAATCAGAAGTTCTACTTTAGACTTACCTGTCCTGCACAACTTCTTCTAACACTACCATTCAATTTCTCCAACAAAACTCCATTTCTAGGGTTCTAAATTGGAATTAGGAGAAAATCCTTTGGTTATTTTTGTTGTTGTTGTTGTTTTCCTTCAATCTATGTAGCAGGATACCCGGCCTCGAAGGGGGTATCAACACACATGTGTCTCTTTGTCTCCTCTCCCTCCATTCTCTAATATCTTTTCAACAATCCATCATGTTTAAAAGTAGCAGGCTTCCAACCTATTCCTCCTGTCTACAGGAATTTCTCTTATATCATATCTCCTGTTTCTTCTCCATTTGGCATTTTCTCTGTTCCTTTCACAAGATCCCAAATTGTGGATTGTAGAAACAGAGAAATCAGCCAAGAAAAAGGGTAAGATGCAGTAGAGGGTTACCATTATAGCCAGACACTCAACAGCAAGTAACATGTTTGACTATACAATATGTAAAGTCAGAAATTTCCCATATGTCAGGGGAAAAAATTAGAAAATATATAAATGCATGATATATTTTCATATCTGGAGCCAGATGGAAGCATATTTGTACCAATTTATTTGGCAAAGTTTAAATAGATTAAATTTGGAAAAAAAATGCATCAAAGGGCGATTGATACATTAAAATTTCTAACTCTATAGAGCTCTGTTTTAGTAGCAATACCATGGAAGTGTACAGTGACAAATGAATAGTTCAAACCTAGTTTGTAACACATCTATAATATGAGTAATGATTCTTCTTTATCACTGTTAATGCAATGCAATGTCATGTTTAGCTATTATTATTTTAAATTAATATGTTAAATTTGAAGCTTTATATATTTGTGGAAATAAAAGCATATAAAATTAAAATTATAATAAATTAAAATTTATATATAATGATAATGTAATTCATATATATTTGTGACATGAAATATGTGTCTGAATTATAATAGTGATCAATCATTAATTTATACTTGAATCTCTACTCTCTTTCTGTAATTTGAAAGACAATTACATATTTAGTATTGGTCAATAATAAGCCACTACATTGTGACCATTTGTAATTTCAATCTTCATATTTGTATCCTGATCTGAGGCAGGGTAACACAGTAATAAAAGCCTAAGGTTGGAGTCAAACTCTTGAGAGCCACAGGTTGGAGTCAAATTGACATCAATTACTAGCAATGCTGATCTTGGAAAAGTTGCATAGCATCTTTAAGTCTATGTTCACTCAAATTTAAAACTTAAAATTGGGTATCAGGGACTTCCGGGAATATGGCTGACTAGTAACACACAGGAATCTCTTCTCCAGAAAAATAGCTAGAGAACAGGCTGAAACAGACCCAAAATAGATCTTCTAGGGTTTAGGACAGCAGGGGAAGACTGCACACCACTGAGAGGAGAGAGGGACAAAAGAGAGAAATCGCGACAACAGAACCAGAACCGTGAGTTTTTAATCAGCAGCGGCGGCTGCTGCTGGCACCCTCCCCCACACTCTTTAGAATTCTCCGGCCTCTGGGCCTGCGACTACAGACAAAGGGGGCTCCAGGGATCTACCACTCCCGGAAAGGGGAGAGAGAGGGACACAGCCTTAGGCTGACTCAGGTTCTGACCCACAAATTTGGGCTGTGGAGCCCCACAGACCACTCCACATGGCAGTTTGCCCTGGGAGCCTAGGAAGGACTGAAGAAATTCGACCCTCGCAATCTCCCTCTCTTATAGCTTGGACTAATTGTTGAGGACTACATAGGAGAGGGGAGACAGAGCCTGGGGCTGACACCCTGCTTTTGACTCCCAGGTTTGGTCTGCCCTGTCCCGAGAGCCAGTCCAGGCTGGGTAGGGCTGCGCCATTGTTTGCCTTGGAGCCTGCAGGGGTTAAAGATATTCAAACCTCCCAATCTCCTCCGCTACTAACAGGGACTAATTGTCGAGGATTCAGAGGGGAGAGGAAATATTTCCCAGCTGGGAAAAGGGAGGGGGCTGCCAGAGAAGGCTGGAGAACAGTCTCCGAAAGTTAAAATTACAAGACTCTTAGCCCCCAGACAGGAAGCTCTATCACATTGATCTGGTCTGTGTCACAACAAATACAGTCCGACCAGCCATTGAATTGAGAGCTGCCAACGAGCACCATCACCTGGCAGACCAAGGAAGTGCACATAAGAAAATTAAATAGGAAAAGCTTGCCTGGCCTCTACAGCCTCCCTGCCCAAAGCCCTAGGAAATGACTCTACAACCAATTACTGGGTCCAGTGCCCAGTTTTGAGCAACCAGCAGGACAATCCTAACAATCAAGGGTGAGCCACAAATCAAAGAGCTGTGATAATTCACAGCCTCCTGCCACTAGAACCCTATAAAAGAGAAAGAGATAGAGCATCTAAGTAA
>JAQZBX010015527.1:11840-37555 GCA_029593785.1 Cabassous unicinctus | reverse complement strand
TAAGTTTAACACATTACATAAGACTGAACTATACACCAAAAACATAAGCAACAAAAGAAAAAATAAATAGGACTTCATTAAAATTAAAAGCTTTTGTTTTTATAAAGGACTACTACAACTTAATAACAAAAAGACAAACAACCCAATTTAAAAATGGTCAAAGTATCTGAATATACATTTCTCCAAAGAAGATTTACAAATGGCCAATAAGCATGGGAACAAATGCTCCATGCCATTAGTCATTAGGAAAGATGCAAATCAAAACCACAATAAGATACTACCTTATATCCACCAGAATGACTATTATTTTTAAAAAATGGAAAGTAAGTGCCGGAAGGATGTGGCGAAATGGGAACTCTTGTATCTAGTTAGTGGGAATGTAAAATAGTGTAGCACTACGGAAAAACCGTTTGGTGGTTTCTGTGTTAAACACAGAATTACCATATGACCTGGCAATCCCACCTTTCAGTATATACCCAAAATAATTGAAAGCAGGGACTCAAACAGGCATTTGTACATCAATATTCACAGCAACATTATTCACAATTGCCAAAAGGTGGAAGCAATCCAAATGTCCATCAACAGATGAATGGAGAACAAAACATAGTATATATGTACAATGGAATATTATTCAGTGATAAAAAGGAATGAAGTTTTGATACATGGGACACCATGGATGAACCTTGAAGACGACATCATGTTAAGTAAAATAAGCCAGACACAAAAGGACAAATATTTTATGAACTCACTTATATGAAATAATTAGAATATGCAAATTTATAGAGACAGAAATTAGAGTACAGGTTACCAGAGGCAGTGTGGGGGGAGAGGAAAGATGAGTTGTTAATGCTTAATGGGTACACAGTTTCTATTTTGGGGGACAGGAAAGCTTTGGTAATGGATGATGGTAAGGGTAGCACAACATTGTGAATATGATTAATCCCACTGAGCTGTATGCTTGGGAGTGGTTGAGACGGGCAATTTTATATAGTACATATATTACCAGAATTTTTTAAAAAAGAGCACGAGAGACTACATAGATAATGACAATTAAATGCAGTACATGACCTGGGCTGAATCTAATATTGGAGGAGGAAATGCCCAAAAGGAAATGTACATGGAAGAATTAAGAATAAAAGAAGCATGACATATGCAACCTACTCTCAAATGTTTAGAAAATAGATGATTGACTGTAGATAGATGATAGAGAGATAGATATAGATAAAGATAGATAAATAGAATGATATAACAAATGTGGCAAAATGTTAAAAGTTGGTAAATCTGGGTATCTAGGCAGAGGGTATACTGGTATATTGGAGTTCTCTGTATTGGTTTTGTATTATTTTTGCAACTTTCCTGTACATTTGAAATTATTTCAAAATAAAAAGTTAAAGAAAAAAATAAAAGACTCAATTATATTATCTAAGGATAAACACTTGATAAAACCATAAAGAAACTCAAGGGTTTCTTTCTAAAAGTCAAGGCCATGGTTACTTTTGGAGGGAGGGAGAAGGCTGTGATTGGCATGAGGCACATGGAGTCAAGTGAGAATTCTCTAATTGAATTGGGGGTAGATATTATTATCCCCAATTTATAATTAAGGAAGCTAAAGCTTACATATGTTCAGTAACTTGCCAAGGCTACACAGTAAGTGGTGAGGGTGCAGTTCAGACACAGGCAATCTGACTATAAGCTGGAGCTCTTGTCCAGGACTTAGCTGTGATTTAATGCCTTTTTTTTTTTTTTTTTTTTTTTTTTTTTAAGGCTTAACTTACTAAATCTAAAGCCCACAAATCTAAAGAATATGATTTAATAATTTTACATATGAAATACTATTTTCTTTTGTTCTGGTGGTTTAAAATGTCCATATAAAGAGAGGAATGTGTAAACTCTTAAAAAATTATCTTTCTCAGCCTAAAGTAAAGCTGTTAACAACAAAACATTGATAAGAAAGTACTTCAAAGACTGCAACAGTAAGCAAACTTTTTCTGGAACTGAGGCTAGGACAATCAGGAATGATGCTTCCTAGTTGATCTAATGTTTCAGTATTCTTTTTTTTCTGATCAAAATAAAAACTTGCAGGAGACTTTTGAAGACTGCCAAGGCACAGCCACTTAATAAGGTAGGTGTGGCAGTTTGATATTATTTATGAATTCCAAAAAGAGATATTGATTAAGTTTGTAAACTGGTCTGTTCCTCTGGGTGTGATACCTCTTGAATGTATTAAATCCAAAGGTTTTACATTTACTTGATTATGTTAAGATTAGGGCTTTGATTCGATCACGTCATTAAGGTGACCCTTTGTGGGCTATATAAAAAGACAATCAAGGAGACACACAGAAGGAGATATACAGGAGAACACAGAAAAAGATAGTCTTGATGCTGGAGCCTCAGGAGAGATAAGCCATTTGTCTGATAGTTTGCAGCTGAATAGAAAAGAACAGCTAAGCCCTATACCAGCCTACAGCCGAGACCGGAAGAAGCTGGGCCCATGGAGCCTTAAGAGGAAAGAGGAAGGCTGAACCCTCATAGATATCACCCACCATCTTGCTTCAACACATGGCAACAAACTTTGGTGAGAAAATTAACTTTGAGTTGGACTCTTT
The DNA here is from genome assembly GCA_029593785.1 of Cabassous unicinctus. Taxonomy (NCBI): domain Eukaryota; kingdom Metazoa; phylum Chordata; class Mammalia; order Cingulata; family Chlamyphoridae; genus Cabassous; species Cabassous unicinctus. The sequence continues at coordinate 34,949 of JAQZBX010015527.1, read as the reverse complement.
AAGCACTTGTAACTGTAAGCTTCCACCCCAAATAAATAATACCCTTTATAAATAAAAAAAGCCAACAGATTTCTGGTAATTTGCATCAGCACCCCTTTGGCTGACTAATACAATAGGAGATGATAAAGCTGCTTTCTCTCCTTAGAAAAAGAGAAAGCAGGGCCTTAGCATGGTGAGCTCACAGAGATAATAACTTTTAAAAGTTTTCTTAAATAAATAAGGAAAAGTAGAGTGAAAAAGTCATTTAATTACAGTGAGGTTTAATGAAGCTATTTGAAAATGTGCCTAAAAGAAGGGCTTTTTAAAGTTTATTCCACATAATATCTAGGCTTGGATTTGTTGCATAAATCACAGTAATTAGTATTAGTAATTAAGAAATGTTTGTCCTGTTATTTTAACAATTATTTTTTATAACAATCATAGTAATGGAGATGATAATAGATAACATTTACCGAGTGTTCTGTGTTAGTCACTAATCTAAGCAGAGATTAACTCAATTAATCTTCACCGTCATTCTCAGAAATAGGTTGCTATATCCTCATTTTTTTCAGCTAAGGAAACCAAGGCATGCAACTAGTAGGTGGCAAAGCTGGGATACTGTAAGTATTGTGTGTTTGCATTTACCCACTGCCTGAAATTCCTTGGCCTGTTGGGTCAATCCTACTCTAACTTAGCGCTACAAGTCACATGATAGCAGCAGTTTTAATGGAATTTAGGAGAAACTAAGAGTTCTCTAGAGGGAATGCCTATCTGAATCCTTTTCATTTCAGGGAAGGAAATAATAGAAGTAGGCTTGATATGTAAGCTTAATTTTCTATAACTCTAAACCCACTGTATTCCAAAGACAACTGTAAATGCATCAGACAGGAATTGGCTTGTAAACTGTAGGTGTTTCTAGTACACTGTTTAGCACATAGTCTCTGCTCAATAATGAATCCATGTATATCACAGGACATACAGACATGTACATACAGACATACAGACATGTATGTACAGACATACAGACAGGTACATACAGACATGTAACACCAAGGAAGTAAAACAGATAGTTTCCTAAGCCCCTTTCTTTTTGAAGTAGTAGCTGATAAGTCTGAACTACAGAAAAGGATAGAAAGAAGGGGTGGCTGGAGAGAATAGAGAGGAAGAGAAGAACAAGTGTAGGGAGCATATGGCTGAGATAACCAATAAGGAGAATAATAGATGATGTTCACTAAAGTCTTAATTTACATTTACTTTTACTTAATTTACATTTGCTTTACTTTTGGTTTGCTAGGACTCTCGTTTTTTTTTCTGAAAGGTGAAATGTAATTAAGATGTATCTTTCACCACTCCCATATACATGCACAAGCACATAAACATTTACTCTCCATTAAAAACATCCTCTGAAATAAAAGTGAGAAAAAATCAGAGCAAAATTTTTAAATTCATGCATTCATTTTTTTAGTTTTTATCAACCCAGTTATTTTCAGTTACTATTCACTAAAAACTGTAAGATATGTTGGTGTCAGGGCCATATGTTGAAGCTCAATGGGATTATTTTTCTTCTAGCATTCTCTATATTTTATTGGCAGGTTTTCTTAGTAAAATATGTCATCTGGAAGAGCTCATTCTGCATGGATGATGATTTCCATAGGTTATGTTTTCAGGCTGAATCATAATCTTTTGTAGTCATAATCTGCTGAAATTCTCATCACACTCATACAACATTTAAAACATTTTGGGTTTTTTTTTCCAAAATGTAATATAGGAGTTTTCCCCATCTTCACAATAAAACCAATATCAAATTGTCTTGGCAGAATCTTTAATTATGGGTTGGGTGTAGGTAATTAAGTATTAGAATTTAAAATTCAACCACAGAGTTGAAGAACTTAGTATTTTATGTATTCTTAACAAAGTTTGTTTGCATCGGCCAAAAATGTTACATTGCGTGACTTGATTCTGTTACAGTTAAGATTGTTAGAACTTGTATTTTGCGCCCTTGCTACGCATGTACATTGTAAATATTGCATAAGAAGATTGGAATGCAAGAGCCATAAAAATAATTGCAGGCTATTACATAATCACAAGTCTGTTCTATTCTTTATTAGTCCAGTCTCATCATACACAGTAAAATATATGTAGTGAATAAAAATAGAATCAGTTCTAGAATTTATTTACTTTTATGTTTTCTTTAGAGATAAGATTATAATTCCTACAATTGTGGATCATAATATTTCTTTTTTTAAAAAATCAGTAGAAGAAATAGGGCCCTCTTTAATATAAGAACTGATCTAAGGGGAGCCCATGTGGCTCAGTGGTTGAGCGCCGGCTTCCCACATACAAGGTCCTGGATTCAATCCCCGGCCCAGTACCTCTTAAAAAAAAAAAAAAACCTGATCTACATTTATCATGAAGTTATTTATATGTGTATTCATATGTATATTGTGTATATATGCATGTATATATACATATTTCTTTAAAGGGAGATTCTTAATGAATATATACTGTGTTCAGGGCACTGTGCTAGTCTGCAAAGAAATGGAAAGGTGAATTAGACAATTACTGCTATAAGGTGATTAAAATTTTTTAAATTTTTTAAATTTATTTTTAATTAGAGAAGTTGTAGGTTTACAGAAAAATTACACAGAAAATACAGACTTTCCATGTACCAACCTATCAGTACCACCTTGAATTTAGTGTGGTACCTTTGTTACAATTCATGAAAGAACATCTTTATAATTGTATTTTTAACTATAATACATCGTTTACAATAGGGTTCACTGGTTGTGTTGTATAGTCCTATGTTTGTTTTAATTTTCATTCTAGCAATATATATATATATATAAAAAACCTAAAATTTCCCCTTTGCTTAAACTCTTAATATCAGCACTTTCTACTTGTACTGTTACCAGTGTGGCATTTCACTTCTAGATTTCTGCAGTCATTTTAACCTATGTTCCCTGCATTCATGTACCATCCATAGTACAATGTTAAGGTCCACTTTGATTGTATCTTACCTCTGTTTTGAAACCTTAAAAGACTTTTTAGTGAGCACTACACAAAGTCCAAACCCTTTAATATGGCATTCCATACCCTATAATCTTGTTTTTCCTTGAAAGAAATCAAACTTGTCTACCTCAAGGCATTTACTCAAACTTTTACTCTTTTTGGAAATAATTGTATAAGACCACATCTGATGGGTAAGGTTTCAACAGGCAGAAATTATGTTGTCTTAGTTTGCCAGGGCTACTATAACACATTGGTTGACGTAAACACCAGGATTTTATTGTCTCAAAGTTTTGGATGCTATAAGTTCAAAATCAAGGTTTTGGCAGAATCATGCTTTCTCTGAAGTCTGTGATATTCTGGTGATGGCTTGCTGGCAGTCCATAACTCAATCTCTACATCTGTCACATGTCTCTTCCTATCTCCTTTTCCTTACTGTCCAAATTTCCTCTGCTTATAGAGTCCATTCATATTGTCCCACCCTGATGCAATTTGGCTTCACCTTAACTAATAACAGCTTCAAATATCCTATTTACAAAGGAGTTCACATCTACAGGACCAGGGGTTAGGACTAAACATGTCTTGGTAGGGGATGTGTCAATCCATAACAAATGTAAAATATTCTAGATTGAAGGAGATACAAAACCAAGAAAGTATAAGATGTGCTCAAGCTAAAAGTTTAGTACCGCTGGAGAGTAAGGTTGATATCAGTAAGTAGCCCTCTTACACAGGGATGATATTATGCCCATAAGCACTTAGATCCTAGCATCTATCTATCTTTCTGCCTGCTTGCCTACCCACCTACCTATTTACCTACTACTTACTACACATGGTAGTTTTAAATCACAAATTCCTTGGTAATCCTAACTTCAAGAGGTAGAGCCTAATACCCCTTCCCTTAAATGTGGACTGGACTTAAATCACTAACTCCTAATTAAGTGAATAAAGAAGAAGTTAAGAATGTGCAATGTCAGACATGAGGTCATAAAAGGCACTGTGGGACATTATCAACATGGCAACCTAAGACATCCCCTGGAAAAGTCTCTACTCAGAAACAGCTAATAAAAGGAAATTCCCACTTGTTTGAAACTCTGGACAGACTGGAGAAGGACTCCACAAATGCTGAATAAAAGAAAGAAAAAAAAAAAAGTAGGAAATCTATGACTTGGACCTGCCAGTCCAGAACCCTCACCCTCACATAGTCCCTCACAGCTTAAGAGGCAGCATGGCAGGGTATCTCCTGCCGTGGAGGCAGACCCACAGAGCCACTCACAGCAGCAGTCTAGGCATATACTCATATCTAGGCACAGAAACCCGAGTTAGTAGAGACCCAGGGCAGAAACCAAACTGCTGGCAAGCAAAAGAGCCCCAGGAAACAAAAGAGACTACTGCAGAACTGTTGGCAAGAGGTGTACACATCCAAACTGTATTCTGATTGCTAGAGCCCCTAAATGAAAAAAGAGTGGGCCTGTTTGAATGTTGACCCCATTTGGCTGCCTAGGGCAGGATACCCTGACTGGGAAGTTACTGAAGACAAAAGAGCCTCACAGAAAAAAAGGAGGGGGGACTGGAACTAACTGCTGTAAAGCAGGACAGGTCCCAGGACTGAGAAGTGTCATGAAAATGGAGTACTGACTGAAGGAGAGCAGTTAAGCAAATCATAAGAGCCGACAATCAGAATTCCCAGAATGGATCAGGATTCCCAGAGAAGGAACAGGAGAAAGGAAGTTTTTCCTGGAGGCGAAACAATTGCACATAAAAGGGTAATTTCATAAGTTGTAACACATGTCCAGGGCAAGAAGCAGGTGCAGAAGACCTGAAAAATCTGAACAATTAAATGCAGGATACACTAAAGGAACAGTATAAGCTGGACAAAGCATCAAAGAAGAGTCATCACAAAGAGCCTACCTACTAAATAAAGCTCTGGGCAAGAGTAGCACATCAAAATGATCAGATGACCAGACATCAGCAAAAAGTTATAAGCCATGCTAAGAAACAGGAAGATATGGCTCAGTCAAGGGAACAAATCAAAACATCAGAGTAGACACAGACTTTGGAACAAATAATCAAAGAAGTTCAGTCAAAAACAAATCTATTTCAATTCAAGGAGATAAAGGAAAATATGGACAGAAATAAAATAAATATGGATAGAGAGCTAAAGGATATTAAGACAACATGTGAGCAAAAAGAAGAATTACAAATTTTAAAAAGAAACATAACAGAAATTATGTGGATGAAAAGTATAATAATAGAGTCTAAAAATACAGTAGTGGCATACAACAGCAGATTTGAAGGGGTTGAAGAAAGAATCAGGGAACTAGAAGACAGGACAATTGAAATCATGCAATCAGAAGAACAAACAGAAAAGAATAGAAAAAAATTGAGCAGTGTCTAAGGGATTTGAGTGACAGCATGAAGCATATTAACATATGCATAATGGAAATCCCAGAAAGAGAAGAGAAGGAAAAGGGGGAAGAAAGAATATTTGAGGAAATAATGGTTGAAAATTTCCCAATTTCTATTAAGGACATAAATACACATGTCTATGGTGGTTTGGAGCTTTATGTACCCCAGAAAAACATATGTTCATAAACTTAATCCATTCCTGTAGGTGTGAACCCATTGTAAGCAGGGCCTTTTGATAAGGTTTCTTCAGTTAAGGTGTGGCCCCCCTCAATCAGGATGGGTCTTATATTATTAGTCAGCCAAAGGGGTGCTGATGCAAAGTACCAGAAATCTGCTCGGTTTTATAAAGGATATTTATTTGGGGTAGAAGCTTACAAGACCCTAAAGAGTACAACTCAAGGTACCATAAGAGGTACTTTCTCACCCACAGTCATTGGCCACATGTTCGAGAAAGATGGCAGGCAATGTCTGCAAAGGTTCAGCCTTCCTTCTTCCTCTTAAGGCTCCATGGTCCCAGCTTCTTCCGATATCAGCTGTAGGCTGGGATAAGGCTCAACTCTCTCCTGGGGCATGTTTCTCTCCATAAGGCCAGCTGTAAACTATCAGGCTCTCTCTCTTCCCAGGGCCTCTGCTGTGTCTATGGAGCCATCTCTATTCCTCTGTGTTCTCTGTGCATTTACTTCCTGGGGCTCCAGCATCAAAACTCTAACCTTTCTCCTCTGCTGTGTGGTTTTCTCTGTGAAAACCTTCATGGGTGGAGACTCAATGTCCTACTGACGTGGCCCAATCAAAGCCTTAATCATAACTTAATCAAGTAAAAGTGAAACCTCTGAATCCAATACAATTAAATATGCCCAGAGGAACAGACCAGTTTACAAACATAATCCAATATCTATTTTTGGTATTCATAAACAATACCAAACTGCTACAGGTCTTAATCCTATTAATGGAGTCTTATAAGCACAATGAAATTCAGAAACACAGGAGAAAGAAAGTCATGGGAAACAGCTATGTTAGGCCTTGAATATGTAAGAATAAAGTTCCATCCCTTCAGGCAGAGAAAAGGGCCTACTCTACAAGTAGCTACCATGGCAATCTCAGGTGATGGAAAGAGCATGGGTTTTCAAAATGAGGTAGATATGGATTGAAATCTGTACCCTGCTATATATTAGGATAACCCTAATTAATTTCTACCAGCTTAAGATTCCTCATCTTTAAAAATGGGGATAACAGTTTCCTAAATGACTGAAGACTTTTCTGATTACAGAAAGCTGATTATAGACACCCAACTCTTAGTAGCTTAGGCAGAAAAGGTTATTTATTGGAAAACAATGGTAGGGCTCCAAGACTCAAAAGAATAGCCAGTTATTCTTCACCAGTGATAATGCTCTTTCTCTCTAAATCTCTGTCTCTCATCTTTGCTTCTTTTTCCATGTTGGTTTCCTTCACTCCATTGTATGACTGTGCTGTTTGTTCAATATGGTAGCCACCAGCCAGGTGTGGCTTCTGAGAATTTGAAATGTGGCTAGCCTAAATTGAGAGGTGATGAAGGGTAAAATACAAACCAAGTTCAAAAACTTAGTACAAAAAAAAAACAATATAAAATAACTCAATAATTATTCTGATTAAATACTGAATTAATATTTGAATATAATGGGTTAAATGAAACATATTACTAAAATTAATTTCACCTTTTTCTTTTTAGTTCTTTTTAATGCAGCCACTAGAAAATGTTAAATTACAAATATGTCTTGCCTTTGTGGCTTGCATGATATTTCTACTGGACAGAGCTGGTCTAGAGGCTTTCTCCACATGGTGAGGAACGTGGTGGCAGATAGCCCTGGACTCAATTCATCCCAGCTTATCAATATCACAGCAAAGAGTAAGCTTTTCTCTTCTTCAGTTTTAAAATATCCTGGGAAGGAAGCTGGCTGGGCCAGCCTGGACGATGGATCCACCCTTTGGAGCAATCCCTTTAGGCAGAAGGTTAACTGTGATAGGTAGCCCTACCAGAATCACATGGATGAGTAGGGAAAAGAAGATGGGCAGGGATACTTGCAAGAAGAAAGGGAAAAGAAGGTCTACGCAGACAAAAACAAATACCTACTATGCTGTGAAAATGAAATGTAAATATATGTTGCCTGGTCTATCAATGGCAAGAATTTGACCAAAGTTCCTCTCTAAATGCTAGTAGTAACATTAAATCACACACTCCTTGAATAAGTAGGTGGTTGTAAATCATAACACAGAATGGCGGACATAAGAAACCCAAGGGACAAGTACTTCAAATTTCTGCATTTGAGTATTCATCAAAAGTACCTACACTGATGATCACTTTACTAAAGCCTAAACGCTGGCAGCTTATGAGTAGGATTGATTTCAATGAGCAAGTTGTGAAGATCTCAGCTTTATTCTATGATGATATGAGCTTATACTATCCCATTTACTACAACTCCCATTACTGATAATGCAGGAGAAGTTTTATTAAGTAATGATGTTGGAAATGTTTATACTTTCTCTGAACCCTCTAGGAAATACAACAGGCTATAAAGTCTTTAGCAGCAATTCTCAAACATTCTGATCTCAGGATCCCTTTTCACGAGTATTGAGAACCCCCAAAGAGCTCCTGTTTATGTATATCTATTGTCAGTTTGGTGTATTAGGAAGTAAAACTGAGATTTTTTTTCAAAAAATATTTTTAACAGTTTTATTGAAGTTTTATCACATTTTCTTCTAGAAGTGTTATAGTTTTAGGTTTTAAAATTAGTTCTATGATCCATATAAGTTAAATTTTGTATATGGTTCAATGTATTGAAGTTTTTGTGGGGTTTTTTGCTGTTGTTTCTTGTTTTTTTTTATGCGAATATTCAATTGTTCCAGCACAATTTGTTGAAAACATTATCCTTTCTCTTCTAAATTGCCTTTGCTCGTTTGTCAAATACCAGTTGTCCGTATATATATGTGAGTCTATTTCTGGATATTCTATTTTGTTCCAATGACCTGTATTGGTCTCTATTTTTAGACTGATACCGTACTGTCTTGATTACTGTAGTTTTTATAAGAAGTCTTGAAAACAGGTAGTGTTAAGTCCTCCAATTTTGTTCTTTTTCAAAGTTGTTTTGGCTGTTCTAGGCTCTCTGTATTTCATAACGAATTTTAGAATCAATAAATATTGCTAATTCTACCAAAATTAAAAGCCTCCTGGGACTGTTGAACCTATTCACCAATTTGGAAAGAACTGATATCCTACAATGTTCATGAGTGATATTGGACTGTACTCTTCTTTTCTTGTAATATATTTTTGTCTGGTCTTGTTATCAGGTAGTGGCGTCCTCATAAAACAAGAAGTAGTCCTACCTTTTCAATCTTCTGAAAGAATTTGTGTTATTGTTTCTTCCCTAAGTATTGGTAAAATTTCAAGTGACGTCATCTGTGCCTAGAGTTTTCTTTATGGGAAGGTATTTACCTATTTAACTATGATAGACATAAGGTTATTCAGGTTATCTATTTCTTCTTGAGTAAGCTTTGGTAAAAACTGAGAAAATTTTAAAACAAAAGAACACACAAGCAAACATGCCATAGGCCATCAAAGTGATAGCATCATAACTCATCATTTAGTCTCTTGAAAATTAAACTGTATACTTCTGAGGCAAATAAATTCCTAATTTTTTTTTTAAAATAGTTTTGACTTCCTGGAGCCTCTTAAAGCGTCTTAGGGATACCAGGTGTCTCTGTCTGATTTATAAATGAGATTGTGGCTGAAAGGGGTCATTTGTGGACATAAATGTCAATTGAAAGGAAACTAGAGAATAATCTAGGGTATGTATAACCTGGTGATTTTGGTGGTAGGTGAAGATTGTGGTTAATATTATAAACATAAGAATGTTCTTCTTTGACAAAGTGTTAAGAATATAGTGATACATGGGAAAATTACAACTAATATAACTTATGTACAATAGTTAACAGTAATATTGTAATACTTTTGTGGCAACAGCAAAGAAGATATATCAATTCTAAGAGACAACTATAGGGGGATATAACGGGGTATGAAATTTTTCCTTTTGGAGTACTGAACACGTTCTAAAATTGACTGAGGTGATGATATACAACTCTGTGATGAAGATGAGAGCCACTGAGGTGTACACTTTGAATGGACTGTACAAAACATAGGGCTGTATAACACAGGGAATCCAGTGGTGGAAGATGGACTATGATTAACAAGACAAATATGAGAACATTCTCTCATGTTCTATACGTATAATGTATATACTCTATATGTATATTATAACAAATGTATAATACTAATGTAGGGTGTTAATAATCAGGTGGGTTGGGGGGAAAATACACCGAATATAAGATATGGGCTATAGTTAGTAGTAATATTTTGACAATGCTATTTTATAGTTTGTAACAAATGTTTTACAACAATGAAAGGTGTTGGTGATGGGTGAGGTATGGGAGCACTGTATGATGATACACATGTTTGTTTTGCAAGTTCACAACTTTTACTATACACTTATTATTTATGTATGTTCATATATGAATAATAAACTTCAATAAAAGTTTATTTAATAAAAAAAGATAAGGAAGGTTTTCAAGGGTCCCTGATTACAATTGAACAATCAGCTTCTGAAACTGGAAAACAAAATTGGTTAGAGGTGGATGTTCCCTCCACTCTTATGGGCTCTGGTGGTCCAAGGATAGCCACCTAGTAGCACCTGAGTCCCTAAAATAGCCCACTGCCAAGACTTTATATGAATATACCCACCATGGTCTAGAAATCCTCATTTCAAACAAGAAGCAAGTCAAGTATGTGAATTCTGTCCACCTGTCAATTACATAATACTGTTAAAACAGTAAAGCTGGGACAAGGTCAAATACCTCAACTGACAGGGCTCTTTGAACATCTTCAAATGGACTTTATACATTTACTCCCTTCTATGGGATATGAATATGTCCTTGTTATTGTATGTCCATTTTCTGGATGAATAGAGATTTTTCCTGTCATAAGGCTACTACCCTCACAGTAGCTAAAAATGTATTAGACTTTTGCCATCTGGAGAATTCCTGCTATTCTCTCAAGGAACAGAGGTGCCCCTTTCCCTGCAAATGTAATCAAGGAACTTTGCAAGATTTTACCCATCAACCAAAAGCTTCACTGTCCCTACCATCCTCAATCATCAGAAAAGGTAGAAAGAACAAATGATATCTTAAAACTTAATATAGCTAAATTATCTGAATCTCTCTCTCTGACTTGGCCTAAGACAAATCCCTTAGCTTTGATGGCCATAAAACTTAATCCGTCAAGAAAACATCAGCTACTCCCTTTTAATCATAATGGGAAGAACCATGAGGCTCATTATTTCTCCTACAATATTGGGCTCCAATCTATTACAATCTGAAATTGCTAATTATTTTAAGGGACTAACCACATATACACAGGTCCACCATTCACCTATACCGAATCACATATACACAGGTCCTACATTTACCTACACCAAATCTCCAGGCTGCCTTTCCTGAGATTCCTCTACAGTGAACTCTACATAACCTTCAACCTGGGGACGTGGTATACTGGAAAGATATCAACAAAAGACTGCTTTAGAATCTAGATGGAAAAGACCTTATCAAATCTTATTGACCATGACTACAGCAATAAAACTACATAGAATAGGACCCTGGGTCCATGGGTCACAACTAAAATATTCTCCAAGCCCTTGAGAGGTCACTCCACTTCAGAACCTCAAGCTAAAATTGACATGAGGATTCCAGAAGCAGATGGCATCTGATGTAGACAGCTTCTGTCCAAGACATCAGAATAAGGAGATGATGTCCAAGATCCCCACCTGGGTTTCCTTGTCTTATTCCCTATCTCTTCCTTTTCACCATCTGTCTAAAAATTCTGTTATTCATTGTGTACTCCTTGAAATGCCCAAACTCCATTCAAATAATATCCTACCATCACCATGATTTTTTTTTATCTTCTCTTTACCCTATTCTGCCCTGTGCATTCTTGAACACAATTTTTTCATCCTTCTAGCACACCATATAGCAAATGAAACCAATCAGAGTAACTGCTGGGTCTGTGCCCATCTCCCACTTAGTCCTCACACAGGTATTCCTTTAATAACCAACCCCTTCACTTGGAGGCTTGGCCCTGACAGTAAACATAAGATACACCCAATCAGATAGATCTCCTTTCTGGAATGACTCTGGGCCTTGCCTTAAGAATCACAAGACTGGGATCATAATGTGGCCTCTCTAGTCCAAGGAACAAGGTGTTTTACTAGAAACCAGACAGATAACAATGGCCACCCTATATGGCAAGTATATGTTCAGTTTCTATATGCCAAGATACTTTCATGAAACAGGGACATACTATAGGGGCCAGACCTCTTTTAGAGACATCATTTTTCTCCAACCATGCTGAGGTTTTTTAAAACATAAGAACACATTACACTCAAGGCACATACTTCTGATGGGCTGAAGGGTCAGGCAAAAGAAACTGTTGGTTAAATGAGACCAAGATATCGGATAACAACGAAGATGATGATGGTTATAACCTTCCTTTTGAAGTTTACACCCAATTAGCTCTATAAGCCAATATTTCATTCCTTAAAGGTAGTTGATAGTCCTATTATGCTTTTCAAGGACATTATTTTATATGTAGACACAAGTCATACAAAGTACTACTCATAAATTGCATTGGTTTCTATTATATAGCTTATGCTGCTCCCCAAATGGCTTTTTAAGATAGGCTTCCAAATGGGAAAATTATAAACACGAGAATTCTTGTGACCTCTACCCATACTATAGAAACTTGTGAAGAGACTAATGCCAGACTAGAGACAGGTCCAAATGGATCATGGAAAAACCCATTAACCCAGGCTAAACTCATTGGGTTTTCTGGTCCTGGAATGGTTCCCCCTTGTCTCTGGAGCAGCTATCTCCTTCCTACGTTGGAAGATAAACTATAAGATTACATATGGTAATAGAAAAGGTAGCTGTAGAGTTAGAAAACCTATTTCTCACCTAGGGCAGGCTATCAGCTCACTAGTTAACAAGGTATCGGAACTTTGTAAAATGACTCTACAAAATCGTTTGGCATTATACTGTATTCTGGCTTCCCAAGGAGGTATGTGCGCACTAGTGGGTACCCAGTTCTGTCTATTTTAAATGGCAGTCAAAAAGAAGTTTACCAAGAGATAGTGGCAGCAGAAGCCCATGCTAGAGAAGCAGCCAAATCAGCTTACACACCTCTTGAGTCTGATTGGTCTGATTCTCTTTTTGGTGGACTTCTAGGGTCACGGGTACCTTGGCTCAGGATAATAGGGGCACTTGTTATACTCTTAACCATAATATTCATAATATCCCTCATTCATTATCTGATCTTTCAACTCTTGAGTAATACTATACAGCCACTAACATAACAAATGATACAACTAAGGATACAGAACCAGGGCTAATGGGACAATGAAAATATTGAATTTCTGTGAAATCAATAATGAAACAGGAGAGACTTTTATTGATCAGTTTAAGGGAATGACAAAAAAGGGGGAAAATTGATAAAAGAAAACCCTCAGAACCAAAACACTTGTGCCCTACTTCCTTTTTGAGCTTTCTCTTGAGCTTCCTCAATATCCTTTGAAATTTGAAATCCCCACCAAGGTAACTGACCCTAGTCCATTACATTTGACCCAATACAAAGAAAAGCCCACCTGTCCTAAACCTGCCCCTATAAGATAGACAAACCTCTGTCCAATCAATAAGAGTAGAGCTAATTTCCTTTTTATTTGCCATCCCTAGAAGATAGAAGCTACTTCCATTTTTGTATGTTAACAGGCTTCCCTGCTGCAGCAAAACTTCTGGTGTCCCAAATAAAATGCTGTAATCTGCAAACTTGACTTCAATCTGTCTTTCAACACAAGAGAAAGGAAAAGAGAAAGAAGTGAATATAATTCTATCTTAAATTTCAATGAAATACTTACTACTTCAGAATAAATTCAATACTTTAAAATGAAAATCAAATGACTAAATAAAATCAAAAGTATTTCTATTCTGTACCTGCTCCAAGTCTGGAAGTATATTCAGTGTAATCACATTCACTATCTCATTTAATACCACCAACAACCCTGCATGGTGTGCATAAATGACCTCACTAACAATCGGCAAAACTATGACTTGGAAAAGAATTTAGCAAATTTTATACTTCCTTGATTATTTTTAAAAAGAGAGAGAAAATAGAATGAAGGGAGGAAGAAATGGGCAGAGGAGACTACCAGATTTGAAGGAGCTAGTAAAATATAAAGAAACCATGATATAATAAAAACCACTCATTCACTGAACCAAATGCCTTTACTTATCTAGCTGTAACGTACCAGGTGTCTTTGGGAAGAAATACTCTCCTCCATAATCTGGAGCAGGGATTGGCAAACTACTTCCCACAGGGCCAAACTGGGCCCAGTGTCTGTTTTGAAAATAAAATTTTACTGGAATACAGCCACACTCATTCATTTACATATTGTCTATAGCTGCTTTCATGCTACTTGAGGCAAAGTTGAGTATTGTGACAGAGACCATATGGCCTGCAAGTCTAAATTTTACCATCTTGCCCTTTGTAGAAGTTTACCAAACCCTCATCTAGCATGTGTATTTTCCTATAAACGCTATTTCTCAAGAGAAGCAAGGCAAAATGCTAAAGGGGACATGGAAGCAGGGTGGGGAGAAAAAGACAATAAACCAAAAGCAGTCATGTCATAGATCCCCTACTAAAAGAAGGAATAGAAAGATTACAGTTCCCTATATAATACAGTCTTAGTCCTTCTCACTACTTTTGTTGTGATTAACTCTCATATGTAAATTTTGGCTCAAACTTAGCAATGATAAATCAGATGTTACAGGGATACATTCCTTCATTTATAAAAGTAATTCTACTCCTATTTGATTAGACAGAAACTATTTCCTTTAAGATAAGAAGAAGATGGGGGGCGGATGTGGCTCAAGTGGTTGGGCATCCATCTGCCATATGGAGGGACCTGGGTTTGATCCCCGGGACTTCCTGGTAAAATAAAAATAGAAGGTGTGCAGGTGAGCATGCCTTCTATTAATAAATAAAAGTAAATAAATAAATCTTTTCAAAAAAAAGAAGACGACGACGAGGGTTTCCTGTGAGTTCTTTAGGATCTTTCAAGCACCAGACAACTGTTTTGCTTTAAAGACATTTCACAAAATGCATCTCTGACACAACCTGGAGCAGTTAATGTCTATTGCTAAGGTTTCCACTACAGATGCAAGAAAAAGGTCCTTGCACTTTCTGTCTGTCTGGTTGTGGCAGCCAAGATTGAATGGGGGAATACAGGAAATTCTAAAAATGTGAGGAAGGGGAAATAATCTTTGCAACTGAGAAATAAACTTAAAAACAACAACAACAGCAACAACAAAAAAGACATTTCACAAGCGTGTGTTAAAACAGCCTTTATTTCTAAAAGCTGCTTATTAAGTGTGACTTTATTGGATCAAAAAATTCCCTAAACTAAGAAGGCTCAAATTCTGAGGCATCATTTAATCTGTGGTTTAGAGAAAAAACTTTATGAGGTCAGCCTTTGACTTTATACTCATTTATCAGGATTAGAGGGCTTTTTAATGTTTGTTATCTTATGCTTGCTGAGAAACAACTAAAATCAATACATAGTACCCTAACAAGCTTGCTGGATTTTAAATAAAGACAAATTTTGGGGAAAATTATCAGCTTCCTTCCTAGCAAACAGGTAAAACTAAATGACTTTCAAACAATTCCAAATAATAAAGGACAATGTAAGAATTCTTCTAAAAAGAAAACTCCAGGGGGATTAATCAACCTAAGTCTCTTCTTCTGGGTCCACAGAATGCAAAATCCTCCCCTGTTCCTACAGTAAGGAAGAAGAATGAAAATTTTCAAAACTGTCAACTTACTAAGACTCAGTTTTTGATGACAAATCACAAAATAGGACTGTCACTTCATGCCATTACCTATTTCCCCTTACTATATGAAAGAATAATGCCACTTGAAATGAGTTTTCCCCAGTAACATTTTTTTAAACTTTACAAAGAAAGAACATTAGTAAGATTATCATATTCAAGTACACCAAAAATTAAAACTATTTCATGAAAAGCCAAAATATGATTATTTTGGCTACTATGCTATCATTTCAGTCATTTCCACTCAAAAATTTACTTGCTCATTGCAGTTTTTAAGTTTCCATGCCATTTCCACAACTCATTTTGTCAAATACTGACAGAATATGTCCTAATCATTCACAACCTCACTGACACCAACAATCTGGCTTCTATCCTGACCATTCCACTGAAAGTATTCTCCCTGCTCTCACCACCCCTATCCTCCTCCTCAAATTACATGTATTTTCTTGGTTCTATTCTTGTTTATTCAATGGTGTCTGAGTATTCTCTTTTTCATTAGCATTTTAAAACCTTCAGCTGAAATGACTCTAGTCTCCTGCTGACCATCTACCTATATGATGATTCTCTTCCACTGGATCCTCCAAGTTAGAACCTTGGTTGTATGATAAACTTCCTCCTTCAAAAGGCTCGCTTTAGCTTCCATATCTACCATCTTCTCCACCTTGACCTCTTATTGCCTCTCTAGTCCCAGTGCTGATAAACAATCAAAAGTAGACCTCGTTATTCATGATAGCCAAAAACTGGAAACAACCCACGTGTCCATCAACTGATGAATGGATAAACAAATTTTGGAGTATACACACGATGGAATATTATGCAGCAGTAAGAAGAAATGAAGTCGTGAAACATGACAACACAGATGAGCCTGGAGGACATCCATGAGTGAAGCAAGCCAGACAAAAAAAGGAAAAATACTGTATGATTGCCCTATTATGAATTAAATATATTATGTGAAATATGAATATGGGTAGAATTGTATAAATAAAACCGTTTTTCCTTGAAGCTGAACAAATGTAAGTTAAAACTACACAATGTTAATATCAGACACACAAAAAACATTATATTAAGTAAAGAAGACCAGATACAGAGTACTACATATTGTATGATTCCATTTATATAAAATGTAAATATAAATCAATTCATAAAGATGAAAGATTAGCTTTTTACGTAGGTCTGAGGAAGAAATGCTAAGGGGTTTGGAGTTTTTCTTTTTGGAGTAATGAAATTACTATGGAATTTTTAAGATGATAAATGTACAACATTGTGATTATGCTAAAAGCCATTGATTATATACTTTGGATAGAATAGCCAGAAACAGCAGCAATGTACAGTGGGGGAAGCATAGAGAGACTGAGAGGTGAGGAATTTTCTTGTTTGTTTCTTTGTCTGTTTTTTTTTTTTATTATTATTATTAATATTGAAATAATGAAAATGCTCTAATAATGATTGAAGTGATAAATGCACAACTATGTGATTATAGCAAATACCACTGATTATACACCTTGGAGGAATTGTATGCTTTATTAATATGTATCAATAAAATTGATTTAAAAAAAAAAAAAGTAGGGAAGCAGGTGTGGCTCAATGGATAGGACTCCCGTTTACCATATGGGAGGCCCCGGGTTCGCTTCCCGGGGCCTCCTTGTGAGGGCAGGCCGGCCCGCGCGGTGCGGTGGGCTGATGCAGCAAGACCTCACAGCAGGAAGCGGGTGTGGCTCAATCGATAGAGCCCCCGTTTACCATGCGGGAGGCCCCGGGTTCGCTTCCCGGGGCCTCCTTGTGAGAGCAGGCCGGCCCGCGCGGCGCGGTGGGCTGATGCAGCAAGACCTCACAGCAAGGGGGAGATAAGCAGACACGGAGGAAACACACAGCGAATGGACACAGTAAAACACAAGCAGCAAGGGGGGGATAAATAAATAAATAAATAAATCTTTAAAAAAAAAAAAAAGGATGCAGAGAGCCAAGCTCTTAAAAGACATCCTGCTTTACCATTTAAAAAAAAAGTAGACCTTCTGTCAACAGCTCCCACTAAATACTTATGGTCTTAGATGAGTAACTTGAATTCGTTGGGCTTCACTTTCTTCTTATGCCAAATAAGTAATTTTTCAGAAAAAAAAAACAAAGAGTAGGGGCTTCAGAGCTAGGAGAAAAAGGATGAGCAAAGTGAAGGTAGTGGGAATTATCTGACCACTGGCAGGACAAGGAGGAAAGCTGCCTGTTTCAGATTAAGAGCACGTTAAGAGTATGGGAGGGTGGGCTCAGGAAGCAGTAGCCAACAAAAAGTCACTGCTGGTTTCAAGAGAAGATTAAAGTAGACTACTCTGGCAATAATATTACAGGGGATTGGACATGCGAAGTGTAGCAGTTTAGCGTTATTTATGAATTCCAAAAATAGATATTGGATTATGCTTGTAAACTGGTCTGTTCTTCTGGGCGTGATTAAGTTATGATTAGGACTTTGATTGGGCCAGGTCAGTAGGACATTGAGTCCCTGCCCCTTGGTGGGTGGGGACTGAGAAATAAAACTACATGGCAGAGCAGAGGAGTTAGTTGGAGTTTTGATTTTGGAGTTCTGATGTGGAGTTTTAATGCTGGAGCCCAGGGAAGTAAGCACACAGAGAAGCTTGGTAGTGAAGAAGGGAAGAAGGCCCCGGGAAAAGAGACAAGCCATTTGCCTGATAGTCTACAGCTGGCCTTGTGGAGAGAAGCAAGCCCCAGGAAGAGAGGAACCCAGGAAGCCTGAACTCTTGGCAGATGTCGGCAGCCATCTTGCTCCAACACGTGGCAACAAACTTTGATGAGGGAAGTAACTTATGCTTTATGGCCTGGTAACTGTGAGCCTCTACCCCAAATAAATAACGTTTTGTAAATGCCAACAGATTTC
Source organism: Cabassous unicinctus (assembly GCA_029593785.1). NCBI lineage: Eukaryota > Metazoa > Chordata > Mammalia > Cingulata > Chlamyphoridae > Cabassous > Cabassous unicinctus. The sequence goes on along the minus strand of JAQZBX010015527.1, from coordinate 16,717 downwards.
TGGTATTTTGCATCAGCACCCCTTTGGCTGACTAATAAAGCAAGAAATGAGGCCAAAGAAATAAAATAGAGGGCTGGTACCCTGAGAGTCCATGCATAAGGGTGTCAAGACTATCTGCTTAATGAAATCTGAAATCATTCTCCTAGCATGCAAGCTCTTTCCCAACTTACCCTTCTGGTTTTACCTCTCATTATTCTCTTGCAAGACATTTATTTTCCAGCCTAGATTACTGTCTACTCCCCAAATCAATTATGCCTGCACAGTCCCAACACTGATCACACAATCCTCCATAGCTGAGCTGTCCTTCTTTCCTTTCCACTCCTCTTTTAGAGGTATAGCTTATGGCCAAACTTGGTCACAAAGTTTTTCCTAATCATTTCAATCCCTAACAATCTTTACCTTTTCTGACCTGAAGTGACAGAAATCAAGGTTAAGTATCCAAAAGAATCCTAGTGTATCACACATCAAGAACATACACATCAGAAGATACTTTAAAATATATTTTCTATGCCCTAGAACACCTGACAACCTGGACCTAAACTGTCCATCAGCCATCTTCCAGTGAGAGGCTCTGGACACAGATTAAGCAGCCTTACAAACAGAAGGGTTTGTTGTTCAGAATCAGTGTCCCTACATCTAAAGGTGAAACATGGTGCCAATCTATCAGTGGCTGTCCTTTTCCAGTAATCAGTGACCAAGCACTCTGTGCTATGGGGAGTTATACTAGTGATGCTCTTTAAATCATTCTTTCTGCTGCTTACCTGGCTATCAGACTATTAGATTTTAGGGGAAGGGTCACAAATGAACCCACAGACCATGGTCTGCACAGTGTTTAAAAAAAAATGTTTATCCATTGCCATAACTTAAAAAGCAGGCATTTTTCATATTAAACACACACACATCTGCATATCTGGCAACACTAGGCCCATACTCTCACATGGAAACAACCCTGCAGCTGAGTAACAGCTGCTCCCCTAAGATGAAACACACACATGCTAGTGTATTACAGCTCTCACCACTTCCCACTATATTATATCAAGCCAGATTCAGTGTTTTTTATCACTTGCCTGACCACACCTCCCCCGCCCCACTCCCATCCCTGCTTGTGAGCATCTAAGTTGGCAAACCAAAGTTTGATGAGAAAAGAGATGGAGTGTTAGCAGGTGAACCTGCTAGCCAATGTCAGTCTGAGGAGTCAGCACTTACACAGGCTAACCTCAGTATACAAGGACCCTCAGGTGCTCTTCTCCATTCTAGTGACCTCCTTAGACCACCATATGGTTACAACCTGGATAAATCACTACACCTGTCTGTCTGTGCTTGGCTATTGCACCTGTCTTAATAACCTGACCTTAATGCCTGCCTTCTGCCTCTGCTTGGCAGAGTGACCTATATGCTACTACCCCACACTGAGAGTGCCCTGACTAATTAATATGTCTACAGTGGCTTCAGAAGGATGGGAGCCTTGCCTCCTGATAAGGGTGGCCTATTTTTAGCTTTTCACTCTTCATCATTTCTATATACTATCATGATTCAGATTCCACAGTGGAACTAAATTGCAGCAAGCATTCCATCAAGATGAATGGGCTTGCTGTGTGATGTTAAATGATGTCACTAACATTACTGTAGAAACCAGAAGTCCAAGTACTTCATTCAGTTTAAGTACATTGGTTATGGCCCTGTTTCTGGTCTGGGCTAGAGCTCAATGGTACATACCTAGTTTAGAGACACTACTGCATATTTAGACGATATGAAAAATTATGGTCTTTTCTAACTAACTAGAAAAGTTAATATTTTTACATTGATTTTTTTAAAGGTTATATTTGTCATATCCACTATCAGCAGGAAATAACTGCTATTTAACCTTCCAGGTCCATGAGATCCAGAGATTTTCCTAGATATGTCTTCTACATGATGCTCCTGCAGGGGTTCTGAATGACAGCATTTTCACTTCACCATATTTTGTAAAAAGTTAGTTTATTAGTTTAAGAGGCTAATTCAAACACACATCATGTTTACAAGTAATCTCCTCTCCTCCAAATACTGTATTCTTAGTTTCTGAGTAATTCTTGTTCAGATGATAAACATTTTAGCAGGCAACTAGTTTCTTTCTTTAGTTATCTCAATATGGAGTGTGATTTTCAAAAAAAAAAAAAACAGCTTTCTTACTAAGCATCATATTCTTAGGTTTAATAATTCTTAGGACAAAAATAAAGACAGGAAGCTTACACATAAGTCAATTTATAGCACACACTAAAGAAAATAAAGAGCAGCATCTTATAATGACTAGCTCTGCCAGAAGAGGCAGTATACAATTACAAAGCAATCTTTAGTTTACTATCCGTAGTAAATCCTTACACTTATATCAGTTCAGCAACCCCCTTTATTATGGGGACTCTGATTTCTCCCCACAGATGTAAACACACCTGAGCCCAAGCGGAAGCAATGTGAAGAAGTAGGTCTGGGCCTGACATACAGACTATACAATATGGGGAAGCTTCCTGTTAGGGAAGCAGAGGATTTACATTACTTTTGTTTTTTGGATCACACTAGTTTGTGCTGGGTTTCTACAAATCTGCTGACAGCATTTTTATGTAAATGATTTATATAATCCTTTGATTTACCTCAAAAGAGTAAAATCTAGACTCTGAAGTTGGGCTTCAGATTCAGAATAAATTTACCCACCCTATATAAGAACCATAAACATTTGGAGTATAATATTAAGCCAAATCACATCACTGAAAATTTTATGTCTTTCTCATTCTAACATCAGAGGATTCTCTTAGTGGATAAAATAGGTATACTTGGTAGTATATATTTATGAGTGGATGATGGCTTTCATCTTAATGTAATGAAATTCACCACAGAAAATCAGAGGATAAATACTCAAAGTCTACGCTATCTCAGTATTGAAACATTCTACTTAACACTTTATTTCCTTGGGATGGTGATGTAAAACTACTGGTGAAGAATATGCTAACTCTAGGAAATCAGGGAGTTTAACCCGGTCCTTAAAATACAAGATATAGGACTGGTAATTAGGTGAGGAGCAACCACATGCAAATAATATGTAAAGCAGATCCTAATGCAAACTTTATTTGAAGTGCATAGTCAAATGTTCCAAGTTGATATGATACAACAACTTTAGGAACTTAGAAACTTAGATCTTAAAACTTTTAACAGGTATGCTAAATCACTTCTGGTAAACTGGTAGGTTTCTTTTTTCTTTCTATGCCTGACCCTATCCAGATACTCAGATCCACCAATAGTCATATTTTGCACATTTTCCTTATCATTATATCAATATCCATTTTCTGAACACGTCATCATGCTCTTTGAACATTTAATACTACCATGTACATTGTCTAAGAACAAGGAAATTCACTTATGTAATCACCTTAAGTCCAGTTATCACATTCAAGGAATTTAAAATTGATATAAAAGAAAACACCTTTCCCAGTCTTTGCAGAAGGAACTGTGCAAGTGTGCTCCTTTAGGGCTTACCATACAATGAGTTTAGAGAATAGCTCCAGGCCAAAGCATAGGGGCCTCCCTGATCCTTCCTGTACATCCATTGTCTTGGACATGCATATGTGGCCCTAGGAATTCCCCCATTTACACGGTTTTGAATATCCCCTCTTCCCTAGAAAACAGTTTCCTCGTGGTCCTAGGCACTGTACTGTATGTTCTACAGCCAGAAGTCCTTGCCCCAGGTAACAAGACTCAACTGCACTCCCAAATCATTCTGTGGGAGAGCTCAGTGCACTGCCTTCTACACTCAGGACAAGTTCTGTATGGTGAGTCCCTCAGTCCACTATGAGACAGACTGGGCCAGACATATATGCTCACAGTAGGTGCAGAAGGGTTACTCTGCTCCCTCTGGAACTGGGACCAGGGATCTACAGTGGGAGAACAGCAGGCAGGGGAGGAGTAGGGGAAGGGACAGCTGAGGCACTACAAGATCCAACTAATTTTTAGTAGCCTTTTTCTTGATTTGGCACTCATTCTGTTATTGCAGTCCTTTAACTGTTTTCTGGAGCTTTGAGAAAGATGTTTTTCCTGGTTATTCAAAGTTTCTGTGGGGGGACAGAGCACTGAAGCTCTCACTCCACCATCTTGATGAGCGCCTTAATATTATGAAATTGCTGGTAGGTATTTTTTGCTATTGTTTTGTGTTACACAAAGAATTTCTCTTTTTTTGTCATTGTTGCTTTACTCTCTTTTTATGAACTAAAGTTTCAGAAAGAAAATTTTTTTAAGGAAAGAAATCACTTCATAGTAGTGTGGAGGAAAAAACTTTGCAGTTTTGCCAAATAGGTTCTACCTTTCACCTATGTGACTGGCAAGGAAAGATCATAATAATCAAGGTAGATTCTTATAAAATATGGAAATTTGATATTGAAAGAAACAAAATTAGACTATGAGCCAAGAAGCATTTCTGACCCTCATAAACATAAGCAGAGGCAACATCAGCTTTAAGTAAGCAGGAAGATCATTCAAACTGATGAGGCCCAATGCATCAAAAGAAAGAGACTGTAATTGTAAACTGTGGATTAAAGTGATTATATGCATCATATCCCTTACCTGCTACTGAGTTTGGCAGGGTTTTTTGGTTTTGTTTTGATCTTTTTTTTTTTTTTTAGGTACCAGGGCCAGGGATCAAACCTGGGACCTCTTATATGGGAAGCCAGCGCTCAACCACTGAGCCACATTGGCTCCCCTGAGTTGGTTTTTTCATTTGTTTGTTGTTGTTTTGTTTTTATTTTTAGGAGGCACCAGGAACTGAACCCAGGACCTCCCACATGAGAAGAAGGTGCTCAACCACTTGAGCCACATCTGCTTCCCTAAATTTTTTTTTTTTTTTTTTAAAGATTTAT
>JAQZBX010015527.1:0-11740 GCA_029593785.1 Cabassous unicinctus | reverse complement strand
TTATACTTAGTAATCACAGGTCTAATGTGTATATTTTCCACAACAGGGGTTTGGAGAAACTTATATAAATTGCTGGACTCCATCTTCACCTGGACTTCACAACATTTGAGTACAGAGACGCCAAGAATTCCAGTCAACTGGAAATTCAAAATGAAAGTTTAATGAGGCACCAAAATCCCATGTTTTACTTAGTGGAAAAGAAAAATTTTACCCCTTATGTTGAATATATAAAAAATGTTCCCTAACTTTTTCTATGGTCTATAGCTTATATTCTGTCTGACCATTCTTCTAATCATTATTAAAATTAACATTATTTATTGACTACTACAATATTCTGGGCACCTTGTACAAAGATTCAGTCTTCTTTCTAGACAATTATAAATATCATTATCTCTTTGAACAACATCAATTTAGGAAGGCAGAACTTTTTCTTACATTAGACTGAAAGTATATATAACCACAGACTGAAATATGGGAAAATATGAGTATCATTTCTAAAAACATAGAAACCAGAATGGAAGAAAGTTATAACTTAATATTCATTCTTATTTTAGACAATCCATTAAAGGTTCTAAAGAGAACTCGATTATTAGGCCAGATTTGTTTGTTTTTTTAAGAAAATAGAATTACAAACCATTTTGCATTTTCATATTTAAGTTTTGTTATAAACTGCAAAAATATACTTTTAGTAATAAAGCATTAAAAGCACTTCATTTGCTTAAGAAAGCTTCATTTGCTCAAAAATATTTATAGAATACTCTCTATTGATCTCTGAATAACTGCCCAGACAGAACTATGTTTATGACTGTGCTAAGGTACAACACACTAATTATTACCTTAAAAAAGTATACAATACAAAAAGCAGCAAAATAATTTTAAAATGATCTGTGGTTATAAATATTATACAAACTTGGGAAAAAGACATTACCCCTGGTTAGGATGAATGAAGAAAATATCATCAGTGGTTGGGACGTGAAAGTTTTAAAGGCTGTAGGTTAGCAGAAATGGACCAGAACATTCTATTGTAGGACAACCTGACCACAGAGTGGTAGGCATTTTTGGCTCAGAATCACTACCCACAGCTAATGTACTAGACTTGTGTCTCAGGACCACTTGCCCCACTCTGCCTCCCCCACTCTAGTTATCTCCTGATTCATCAGCTGCATGACCTGGTGCAGTCATTCCATTTAGTCACTTCAGGTTAATATGGTCAACTAACTCCAGCCTCAAACAGACCCCAGATAAAATTTGGTTTATTTAACACTGATTTAAATATTTATAGAGAAAGTAAAACCCAGTGGAATTGTGCGCTAGGGTTTACTTCAACTATGTCAATGGGAAGTCACGTTTGAACTATGTAGCAGCAGTCCAGCTACACCAGTATACCTGTTGGGAGCTGACCCAAAACACAGGCAGAATAGTTACAGGTATGGTTACAATGAGATGGTCCCACTTACCTTTTCAGACACACATCTCACCAATTTCCACCTTACACTCCTTCCCAGCTATACTGAACTGGCAGTTCTAAGAACACATCGCATTCTCTCACCTCCAAGCCTCTGCTCATGCTATTTACGCAAGGGGGGAATTATTTTTAACATTTTCAGATTATAACAGCAACAACTGTTCAATTCTTAACCATTCAAAAAATTGGCAAGTATTTATTGAGGGCTTACTATGTATCCAGCAGTGTTCTAAGCACTGTAGATATAGACAGACACAAAAGAAAAATATCAGATGACTAAATGCTATTAAGGAAATTAAAATGGAGGGATTTTAATAGCTAGTGACTGGGTGACTGCTTCAGGCTGAGTGACCAAGAAAGGACCCTCTCTGAAGGTGACACTTAAACTGAGGTATGAATGTCAAAAATAAGCAGTCATGTGAGGAATGTGGGAAAGAACATTACAATGAACAATAAGGCAAAGGCCCTAAAATGCTTTGTGTTTTAGAAACCTAAAGATGGCCAGTTGGTTGAAGCATGGTAGGCAAAGGGAAGAGTAGAAAGAGATCAGAAAAACAGACAGTGACTCAAATAGAGCTTTGTAAACCAGGAAAAGAGGTTTGAATTTTTCACTAAATGAGGTGGGAAGCCAGGGAAGGGTAGTAAACAGAAAAGAGAAGTGATCTGGTTTGTTGTGTGTGTGTGTGTGTGTGTGTGTGTGTGTGTGTGTGTGTGTGTGTTTTAATTAATCCAGTTGCTATTCAAGGAGAATCAACTGTAAGGGAAAGAGAGTGGAAGCAGTTAATAAATAACTGCATTGTACCTGAATACTCATAGCAGCACTATTCATAATATCCAAAAAGTAGAAATAACCCTAATTCATCACCTAATGAATGGATAAACAAAATACTGTATACTCACATAATCCAGCCATAAAAGGAAATGACACGGATTTATTATATTACTTATTAATCTAGTAAATAAATAGCTAGAAACAAAATAGACTCAGTTGGAAATTAAGTTAATGGAAAGAGAAAGTTTGACATATTTATGACAAATCCAAGAAAAACAAAGAGATTAAGGAAAATTAGTAAATATAAATGGCAAGCTAAGACAATCCCCAAAAAATAACTGGTCTCTGTGATAGAGAAATACTGCAACCAACAAATGAAACAAACAAACAAACAAAAGTATTCAGAGAAATAATACAGGAAATCTTCCCTAAAATGAAGGCAGAACTAAATTCATTTATCAATGGGGAGAATACCATATAATAAGAAAAAACAATGCAGAATGCTCAAGCTCTCAGTTAATAATTCTCAAATGTTGTTGAATGAGACACAGGTTAAAATTGTAGGATAAAGGAAAAATCAACAACAACACTTCAGACATCCAGGGAGAAAAGGCAAATCAACCAAAGTCGAGGGGAGGGGGAGAAGATCTGGTTGGCCTTATATTTCTCCTTAAATATCACTATACAGTGGAACAATGTCTACATAATAGTTCTGAGAAAAAGAGAAAGTGACCCAAGAATATTATACCCAGCTAGGCTGTCATCTAACATTATAAATAAGAACTGAAGGAACAGGGTATCCATGAGGTCTTTTTGAAAAAAATGCTTAACAATGGAATCTAGCTATACAAAAAATGAGTCAATGAATAATATAGAACTGAAGACGTTATGATAAAAGGAATAGAGGTGAATATATAATCTATTTATATTGCGATCAAAAGTAAACAATAGAAAATTATTGTATAGAAGATAAATATTGTAAGTCTTATTAAGGTAAAAGTCTCAACTTGAGATTTTATATCAATCCATCCTGTCTAAAATAAATACTATATATGAAGTAAAACAAAGATACTGTTTCTAATCTTTTAATAGTTTTCATAATCTATTTTTACAGTGAACCTTTTGAAAATACTCTCTTTTTTTGGGAAGAAATATTTATCAGAAGTTCAGTAATTTTTTCCATTTTCCTGTAATTTCCTTTTCTTCTATTATATTAAAATTCAATTTAATTATTTTGTAAAACATGTATAAAATAATTTCATTCTTATAAAAGTCATTTATCAGTATATTTATCTGTTCTTCTATCATACACATAGAGACATTTGGAATGAGAATTCTGAAATAACACTGATCATTTCTGGGTGATAGGATTTAAAGTAATATACTGCTTTCTGCTTTGTATTTTTGTATATTAAAGGAATTTTTTTGCAATACATATATTGTTTTTATAAAAACAATTTTTTAAAAAAAGTACTCCTCCACAAAAAAAAACAGGCAACAACTTCTTTAATTATTTTTCTGCATTTGAAAAGATGAAAGACTTTTACTTAGAGAGCTGGTATTGGCAAAAGATTCTGTTTTAAAGCCTCTGCTCTTTCCTACCTCAGGGCCTTCACTCCCTTTGCCTGAAACAGTCTTCCCTTCTTCCTCTGGTTAACTTATCAAAAGAGCTCAGCATAAACTGCTCAATGAACCTGTTTCTGACCTTACATCCTGTGGACACTCCTACAGCACCTGCACTTCTGCCTTCTAACATGTATAAACATTTTTATCAATGTCTGTCTTCCCGGCTAAACAGCAACCTTCATGAAAGCAGGGGATAAAAACATTTCTTCATAACTGCTATATTCCAAGCACAGAGCACACTGCCTGATAGCAAAGATAGTCAACAAATATTTGCTGAAAGAATGAAGGGAGAATCACTGGGGCAGGAGATGGGACTATGATTCTTTTTTCTTTATGTTCTTCTAAAATATGGAAAGGAAGAAATATGTATTTTTCCAATCTGGCTCTCCTGCTACTGCAACCCCCCGGGGAGCACAAAGCTACCTCATACCCTGCTAGAGGGCAGCTCTACCAATGCCGGCCTACTCACAACCCACAGCATATATGTGAAGAGGGCTGAGGGCAGCCAGCCAAACCTTAAATCACAACTGAAATCTTCATCCAAGATAAACCTAAGCCTTTGTCTGTAGGTTTCTGTGATGGTTAGGCTAATGTGTCAACTCGGCCAGGTAATTGTGTCCAGGTGTTAGATCCAGCAAGCACTGGGCTAATTGTAATACAAGGACATTTACGGACTTCGATCACCAGTGAGTTTACTGCGTGGATGGCTGATTACATCTGCATCAATCAGGGAGATTGCATCAGCAATGGGTGACGCTTTTATCCAATCAGTTGAATGCCTTAAAAGGGGAAGTGATTTCAACATTCAGAGAGAATTTCCCAGCTCGTCCTTGGACAGGCAACTTCTCCCAGAAACTCATCAAGGACCTTTCATCGGACTTTCATTGGAGTCCCTGGCTTGCAGCCTGCCTGCGGAACCTGGACTTGTGCATCCCCACGGTCGCATGAGAGACTCTTATAAAATCTTTTATTATTGATAGATATCTCCTGTTGATTCTGTTTCCCGAGAGAACCCTGACTAATACAGCTTCCTATTCAGAATTTGTTCCCTGGTCCATTCAATTTCTCTCACACTGGCCATGGCCTAGTCACTTGGATTCCATCTCCCATCTGCAAAGCATATACAGATACCGCCTCAAAGAATCTATTCCCCAGGCCAAACAGAATGCCACATATGCTGGCCAAACTGGATTCCAGGTCTATTCAGGACAACCCAACTTTGCAAGTGTCTGAGATCAACTGGTGACATAAGTAAGAAAATTTAACACCCTTTACCATATAGCATGATTAATATGCAATCCTACTTAAAAACAGAATGCATAACAATTTTTATGACAGCATTTCATTCCCAATAAGATTATTAAATGTGATGTTTTCTCAAAGTTTTATTTACTTATGCTAATTTTATCTAAGGAAAGCTCGTTTCTAAATAACTTTTAAGGCTACTATTTTAGCTTGTAGGTAACAAAATAACTCAATGGATCGTCAAGCAATAAAGATTTGTAATACAATTCATCATCTGAAAAAAAAAATGCTAGGAAACCAGTCCTACAAATGTTCAGAGTTAAATAATTACTTATAAAGCTCATATATATTCTCATACTAACAATCATATATTTTTACCTTGAGAAGGTATGTCGGAATATTGCTAAAATCCACCGGCAACTTCAAAAGGAAGCGAGCTGAAAACTCACCAGTCTGTAGAAAGTAAAGTATAATAAGATTAAAATCAAAAATAGATTGTGAAGTGACAATTACAGTCAAGGCCACAAGTTCAACCTGTTCAAGACACAGCAATCTTCAATTTGGGTTTTCTAACATCAGGCAAGAAAAGAAGATTGGAGAAGTAGGCGAGGCTCAAAAAAGAATTATTAATTATTAGTTACTAAAAAGCACAATAAGAATTTTTAAAATCTGCATTTTAAGTGTGCAATAAAATTATAATGTAGTAGTATTAACTTTTTGTTTCTTAAATGTATAAAAAGAATACATGAATATATGATTATATGACTATTATTTTTTTAAAATCCTAACAATAGAGACAGATATGGCCCTTGGATTCATGTGTTTTTACAGAAGCTTTCAGACCACTACACTAATATTTATAACGCAAATATATAACACAAGGCTGATGTTATATATCACCATCTTTTACACTTTATCTGGAGGTACATACAAAGGTCAGCCTTCTACTCATGTCAAGCAATGTATCAGTGGGCACCCCAAATAAGATTCTAATCTCCTAACAGTTCGTTAACATCATCAACTAAGATATTTCAAGAATCCCTCTATGAACTAATCTCTATAGGAAAGATGTACAGAGGTTTGGCAATTTAAACCATATAACTAAGCTCTACATTATAGCTTTTATTTATTTATTTTTTTTAGGAGGTACCGGGGATTGTACCAGGGACGTCATACATGAGAAGAAGGCACTCAACCACTGAGCTACACCCACTTTGCAAATATCTTTTCCTCCCTCCCTCCCTCATTCTCTCCCTTCCTTCCTTCCTTCCTTTTTAAGGTTTCAGGGATTGAACTCAGGACCTCGTACAGGGGAAGCAGGCACTCAACCACCGAGCTACACCCACTCTAGCTTATATATATATATATATATTTTTTTTTTTTTTAAGTTTTTTTTTTTTCGTTTCTCCCCCCTTATTGTTTTTGTGCTTGCTGTCTGCTCTCTGTGTGTTCTTCTGTGTCTGCTTGTCTTCTCTTTAGGTGGCATTGGGGACCAATCCTGGGACCTTCTGGAGTGCAGAGAGGCGATCAATCTCAGCTCCCTGGTCTGCTGTGTCGCTTATTATCTCTCCTCTGTGTCTCTTTCTGTTGCATCACCTTGCTGTGCCAGCTCTCGGTGCAGGCCAGCACTATGCGTGGGCCAGCACTCTGTGCGGGCCAGCACTCTGCACAGGCCAGCTCGCCATGCAGGCCAGCTCGCCTTTCACCAGGAGGCCCTGGGAATCAAACCCTAGAGCTCCTATATGGTAGATGGGAGCCCAATCACTTGAGCCACATCCACTTCCCCCAGTTTATATTTTTTTAAACAGAAAACACATATAAAAGAAAATAGGTTCCCTCTGAATTTTTATGATGGGAATGCTAGAGAATTGCCATTGTTTTAAAAAAAAACTGAGTCATAGTCTAGAGGAGGGATTTTCCAACTGGGCTATGCAGAGACATAGGGTTTCCAAGGATCCTTTGCAAGGGCAGCAAGGATGGGTGCTGAGCTGGTGAGGCTCTGAGTCTTCTACCCTCTCTCATTGCAAGTGTGCAACTTAGCTTTGAATTTTGATATATTAATTTTCACTATGACATTTTGCTTCAACAAAGAACTCAATGGATGATCTAAAACTATTTTAAAGGGTGGCTCTCCACCCTTTTCGTATGTGACTGTTAAAGAGCTGCCAATATGCCTTCTGCCTTTTCCCCCTTAGAAATTAGCAACTTAAACTCCCAAAAATATACCTTTAAACATAGCAAGCTTTTTTTTTCTAAATGCCTGGGTGAGTGGATGCGTGCACACCTAATCGTGCACACACACCTCTTACGGATGATTTCCTGACAGTCACTTTCCTTTCTCCAAACACCCTAGCAACTGGCTCCAATGTCCTGGCCCTAATATTAAAACTTTGACATAAAACCTTGAAAACAACAGCCAACACATAAATCTTGAGCTTGAAAGATAACAATGACTAACATCTACAAAGTTTTTGTGTTTGTTTTACTGTTTACAACATCATTTAACTTATATTAACCCACAGGCTACGAACAGTGATTAACTCACAGGCTAAGAACAGTGTACTTTATCACTAAAAGCCTAACCCTGTGACAGAACAGACATATGAAAGAATTGAAAGGACAGGATCAAAGCTGAGGCAAGCCAGAAAGAGTCACCACTGGGAATGCCAATGGTGATAATCAGGACTGACCTAGAGCTGAGCAGCTGTACTGAGGATGGAACACCACGATGTTCAGGCCGTTCACAACCCAACCCTTAAGGGTAGAGTTAAGAGTCACCTGAGGACCCACAAACAGCATGGTATGTGGGGAGGGGTGGAGAGGGGTTGGGAGTGAGAAGGTTTGTGAATGATCCTAATAAAACTTTTGCCTTCTGTTATAGTCTAAGAACACCAGAAAGTTGTGTTTTTGGTATTATGTTAAGCTCCTGGAAGACTCTAGAACTAACATATCTTGTTAAGTATGGTTCTTTGGACCAAGATGCAAACAGACCTAAAAGAAGAAGTACATACCATGAAAGGGGTACATATAGGGGCAACATATAACAGTATAGAGTTGTATGGAAGTTTATAAGAGAGACACATAGCCCCATAGGAATGTGGAGAAGTCGGGAGGAAAACAGAAGAGTCTTCCCTTAGTGCTGTGTCCAGTGCAATAGAGGAAGAACACTCATCAATCAAAGAACACAAGTTCCCAAAAATTGTCCCCATTTGGTGTCTCCTATAAAATCAATCTTTCCGTCTTTACTTCTCAATCCAATCACATGCAAACATCATTTAAAAATAATAATAAAGATGTTGGTGGAGGGGTGAAAAAAATCCTTCAGCCCCCATCACATCTCTCCATTATACTTAACAAAAAATCTCCTGTAAAGAATTAGTCTATTTTTGAGGTCCATATTTCCTCTTTTAATAGGCTCTCTTGAGCCCTTTCCAGTCCACCTTTCCTCCCCACCTCTCCACCAAAATAGCTCAGTGAGGTCACCAGTGACCTCCCTATTGCCAAATCCAATGGTCTTTTCTCAATCTTCATCTTATTATGTGTTCTATCAGTAGCACTCTGACATAGCTAATCACTCCTTCTTTCCTAGAACTCTCTTCACTTGGCTTCCAGGGCCCCACTCTCTCTTGGTATTTCTCTACCTCACTGGGCCTCCCTCTTAGTCTCCTATGCAGGTTCATCATCATCTCCCTACCCTTTGAACACCGGAGTACACCAGGGCTTAACTTCAAGAGCTCTTTTCTTTATCTACACTCCCCAGGTGATCTCATCCAGGCTGAAGAATTTAAATATCACTTCTATGCTAATCACTCCCAAAATGGTCTAAGTCCATTCCAGACCTATTCCTAATTCAAGTTTCATTTACCCACTTACCATGACCAAAACCAAACTCCTAATTTTGTGCTCTTTCTTCAGTGTTTATTGCTCATTTCAGTAAATGGCAATTACATTCCTTCAGTTTCTAAAGCCAAAGATCTTAGAATCATCCTTGACTTCTATCTTTCTCTCTCACCCCATGTTCAAAGTCTCTGCAAATTCTGTTGATTCTAACTTCAAAATATGTGAATCCAACCATTTCTCATGACCTCCAGAACCACCACCTGGTTTGAGCTACCATCATCTCCAGTGTGGAGTATTGCAATTGCCTCTTAACTGATTCAGCCCTTGTTGGCCTGCGGTTTCTTCTCATCACAGCAGCAGAGTGATCCTTTCAACACATTTGATTACAATCCCCTTTTCCTCAAAACCCTCAAACAATGGGGATCTGAAGTAATCTGACAAGGGGACTACTGAGCCAATATGTGTAAAAGGAAGAGGAAGGAAACAGCAGGGAATATGGAGGAAAAGCATCCCAGGCAAAGAGAATAGCAAGTACAAAAGGCTTAATGCAAGAGTATGCCCATATATTTAAGGAATAGCCCAGTGTTATTGCAGCAAACAAGCACAATATTGATCGATGGTCACCCAGCAACTCAACTCAACATAGTGTGAGCAATTTCTAGACCCCTATAGGATGTGCGACAAATCATTCTGGAAAAAATCAAGGGCAAAATTGGCAAACACTAAAATGGCTATTACATGTACATGGAACATTTGTCAAGTCATTCCTGGGAATTGTGAGACAGGTCTTTAAAAAATCACTATGTGGGTAGAAGAGTTTAGGTAGGGGAGCTGGAAAGGCAATAAATAATAAGCCAAATTCAATTAATTTCTTCATCATTTTCAATTTGTAGAAGCAAAACACTTACCAATCAATAAACAACCATTTGGACCTACTAATATAAAATGTCAATTTGTAGGTTAAAATGGCAGCCTCAAGACTTTGTTAAACTCAATGGCTCTTATATTTTGTTTTGAAAATAACAACAAAAGAAGTAAAATGTGGGGTTAAAAATTTAAAAGAACTCTTGAACATATAAGGTAATAGGAAAGATAATTACATATTTAGCACTTGGACTCATTTGAACTGCTAGTTATTTTAGTCCACACACTACATTTTAGCTCTTTTGCCCTATTTTAGTTTGTATAATATATTTTTATTCTACCAGCTATTTTAGACTAGCATTCTTTTAAAAAATGCTCAGACAATCCTTACTTTATCCCTTCTCAAAATGCTGATGCTAGAACTAATATAAATTTCTCTTTATTGGCGAAAGGCTGATTTATACAACTAAAATTATATTAAAAGACATGTTGATCCTAGCACTAATATAAATTTGTGTTTATCGGCAACAGGCTGATTTACACAGCTAAGTTCATAATAAAAAAAACAAAAACTTAAGACTGTAAAAGGAATTGGCCACTGGAAACCATAAATAGCACATTACAGACAACCACTGGGCATTTTTTATTTTGCAATTGAAAGAATAAAGAAAATTAGCAGTTGTTTCTAGCAGCATTGGAAACATTGGAAGCTAAATTTCAAGAACTCAGTTTTCAATTTTGCCACAGATTTTCCTTGCAACCTGTAAGCTAATCTTCCTCTGTAACACTGAGTAAATAGTGATTAAAAAAATAACAATATTTAGTCTTTCAATCCATGAACACGGAATGTCCTTCCATTTATTTAAGTCTTCTTCAATTACAATGTTTTGTAGTTAGTTGAATATAGGTTTTTTATGCCCTGGTTAAGTTTATTCCCAAATATTTGATTGTTTTAGTTGCTATTATAAATGGAATTTTTTTTCTGATTTTCTCCTCAGATTGCACATCAGTAGTGTTTAGAAATGCTATTGATTTTTGCATATTAACCTTATATCCCACCACTTTGCTGAATTCATTTATTAATTCTAGTAGCTTTGATAATGTTAAGATGTCAATTCTACCCAAACTGATTTACAGATTCAATGCAATCCCAATAAAAACTCCAATAGCCTTTTTTGCAGAAATCGAAAAGCCAATAATCAAATTTATTTGGAAGGGTAAGGGGCCCCGAACAGCAAAAAAATATCTTTAAAAAGAAAAAAGAAGTTGGAGGACTCTCACTTCCTGACTTTAAAGCATATTACTTAGCTACAGTGGTACAAACAGCATGGTACTGGCATAAGGACAGACAGATTGACCAATGGAACCTAATCGAGAACTCAGAAATTGACCCTTACATCTGCAGTCAAGCGATTTTTTGACAAGGCTGTTAAGCCCACCCAGCTGAGCCAGAACAGTCTATTCAATAAATGGTGCTGGGAGAACTGGATAGCCATATCCAAAAGAAAGAAAGAAGACCCCTATCTCACACCTCACACAAAAATTAACTTAAAATGGATCAAGGACTTAAATAAAAAAATAACAACCATAAAACTTCTAGAAGAAAATGTAGGAAAACATCTTCAAGATCTTGTGGTAGGTGGCAGTAATTAAACCTTATGCCCAAAGCACAAGCAACAAAAGAAAAAATGGATAAATGGGACCTCCTCAAACTTCAACACTTTTGCACCTCAAAGGACTCTGTCAAAAGGGTGGAAAGGCAGCTGATTCAATGGGAGAAAATATTTGGCAATCACATATCTGATAAGGGTTTAATATCCATGATATATAAGGAGATCATACAACTCAACAAAAAAGACAAAGTATCTGATTAAAAAATGGGCAAAAGACTTGAAAAGACAACTGTCCAAAGAAGAAATACAAATGGC
>JAQZBX010015526.1:0-37444 GCA_029593785.1 Cabassous unicinctus | reverse complement strand
TACTTGGAGAGGCTTCCATCTATGCGATGTGATACCCAGTTCCCTAGTGCTCTGGCTTAATTCAGGGGTCGTTTTAGTCTCTGGAAGAAAGTTAGGTTATGAGGGCCCAAGAAACACAACTAGGGCTCAAAGCCACAACTGTTGGTCTGACACCTACAGCTTTTGAAAGCAGGGAAGACAAATAAGTGGAAGATGCCAGTGGAGTTTAACAAGCGAGGGTTGTAAGGTGGTTGAACAGTTGATGTTTCGATTTGATCCAAAAGAGGTGAAGCAGCCAGAGCAAGGGCTATGTTCACTTCTTTTCTTGGAGAACGCAGCCTTTAAGGGAAGATGTTCCATATGACTCCTTTAGGGCGACCTAGCATGGGGGAGTCTCAAACTGTTGTGCATAAGGCTTCTGTGGGCCTGGGGTGTCTCTCCAGGAAACCAGGCTTACCTCTTCTTGCCCAGGTCTGGGGACTGTGACCAGCTAGAGTACGGTTGTGGCTACCCTGGGGTAACCCCAAATGCCTGGGTGCACAGGCCTAGAGAAAGCACCTGTCTCCATAACTTGTTGGCTCTGTGGGGTCTGGGGTAGAAGCCCATTAGGACTAATGAGGGCCTGGTCCTGTTAGAGGAGAACATAAGACTTAGGGAAAAACATGGAAGCTAGGGGAAAACAGGAAGAGCCTGGAAGCAGGAAGATTCTTTGGGTGGCTGTTGACTTATTCAGAGTGAAGCTCCAACTTCTCGATTGGATACCCCTGAATTCAAGTCTTAAGAGATGGTGGGAACAAATTAATCAGCTGATTTCATCACAACACCAATCTCCTGGGGAAGAGGTATCTGTCTTGTCTTGATGACTAATATGTGCATAGAACTCAAATTGTGTAAGCTCATAGTGGCATGACTCTGAATACTAAAATTGCCTTTGTAGTCTGAGAGGAAGCAATGATCAGGATGACTTTACAGTTGAGTGATTTCATCTGTATTTTAATTCATCGAATTAGTCATCCATGTAACATCTGAGAAATACCAAAAAGATCATTCCTAGTTTTAACTAGGTTCTGGATAAATATCATCCATTGCTTTATATTCTTACCTTGCTCTACAATTTGTTTACATTTCCTCTTATACACAGTTTTTTTTGTATATATCATAAACCCACATGTAGTTTTAAATTTCTTAACTTAAAAATTAATCTGCATGATATCCATTATCCCATTCTTTTTCCAAATAGCATAATTGCAGGGCAAGGACTGGCAAGTATTGGTATCCTTTCTGGACATGGGGAAACAATGAGACAAGTTCAAGGTTGTAAGGGGACAAGGACCAAGTTCCTCTTTACTTGTCTAGAGCATTATACTCTTATATAGTAAGAGGTATGGATCCAACTTTATATTTTCTCCCAATATTTGCATAGTCATTGGCAAACCTTTTCTGTAAAAGGCCAGATGGTAAATATTTTGGGCTTTGCAGGCACAACTGCTCAGCTCTGCTGCTGTAGCACAAAAACAGCCATAGACAATACATAAACAAGTATAGCTGTGTTCCAATAAAACTTTATAAAAACAGGAAGTGGGCCTAAGTTTGCTGACCCCTATTCTAGAACTCTACTAAATTCTCTTGTAGATCTTTAGTTTATTCTCTTGTGTTTTCCAGGTACACAGTCCCAATCTGCAGATCGCGATAATCCTAACTTCCTATTGTTAACTCTCCTGCCATTTCTTTCCTCGCCTGATATCATCGGCTGAGACCTCTGGTACAATATTAGATATTTAGTAGTGACAATGGGTGACCTTGCCTTGTTCATGAGTAACCCTTCAGAGCCTCCATATCAAGTAGGAGGCTGGCTTCTTGGCTGAGAGATGTTTTAACATATTAAAGAATTAACCACTGGTTTTATTAAGTTGTCTAAATCAAGTGTGGTGTCTAATTTTGTCAGATGTCTTTTTTGTTTTTGTTCTTTTCTTTTTTTCCCCTTTGTCAGATGTCTTTTTAGCATTGATAGATAAAATGAAGTGATTCTCCCAAGATATATTAATGAAAAATTAATATAAATCAGAGTACTGAACCAGTATTTCATTCTTAGAATAACCCTATTTGGTCATAAGGTTGTCCTTCCGCTGTTGGATCCTGTTTGCTAAATGCTATGCAGCCTTACATGTTGATCATCCACTGGGAAAATTCATCTGTGGTTTTATTCATATAACTTTCATCAAATTTTGATGTTAATGTTATATTTGATTTTAAAATGTGGACTCTCCTTCTCTAGACCAGTTTAAATGGCCTGGAGTAATGTGCTACTTTAAAAGAATTTTGATAGAATTCCCTTGTGAGACCTTCTGGGTCAGGTGTGTTTTTTAGGGAGTTAGCTCTTTGGCTACTTTATTTTTTCTATAGAAACAAATTTGCTTAGATTTTCTTTCTCTTCTGGAGTTAGCACTAATTATATATTTCCCTAAATTATCCATTTCACCTAGATTTAAGTGTTTCCATAGAATTGTTCAAAAATAATCTTCAGTCCACCTTATTTCTCTGTATGTGTTTTCTCCTATTTTCTTGATTAGATTAGCTTGTGGTCTATATTCTTTAAGAACTAGCTCTTCATTTTTTTCTACCATAAAATAAATATGCAAATATCCTTCTATAAACTTGGAGGCTGCCCCATACTGGTCTTCTACTTGGAGGGCTAGCACTGGAAATAAGTTTATTTAGGTGTTTATATCCTAGCAGAGCTTTAGGTTAGCTGTAGCTGCTTTTTTAAAATGTACTTAAGTATAGTTTACACACCTTAAACGCACACTTTGAGTGTTGACAAATGACTTAGCCCATATGACCACTACCCTTAACATAGAATGTCTTCCCATACAGTTCCCCACCCCAGGCAATAGCTGTTTTGATTTCCATCACTACAGATTATTTTTGCTTATTCTGTAAGTAGAACATTATGAACTGTGTCCAATTTACTTGCTTGGATAACTTTAGCTTTTAAAGGCCAATCTACTTGCTCTAATTAGTAGTGTCCTCTGCAGTAAGTCCAGCCTCTCTGGATTTCATCTTGTGATGGCTACAGGATTCTAGTTTGGGAATAATTTTCTTTTAGTGTATAGAAAATAACTTTTAATGTTTTTTGTTTGTTCATTTTAAGAAAATAACATTTTAATGTTGACTAACTTTTTCACTGTTGCTGAAGACAGTTTTTGGTCTATTACTCCTTTGAAGGGACTTTTCTTTCCTTTTTTTTTTTCTTTCTTTCTCCTGTTTGCTTAAAATTTTTATTTTATTTGTAACTTCACCATGATATGTGTGTGTATGTGATGTATATACATATAGATTATCCAAATTGTATTTTTTGGGCTTCTTCTATCCATGTTATTGGTATTTTAAGAATTATCTAGCACTGCTAAGACATCTTATTTAAATGGCTTCTGACCCATTTTTTTTCTTTTGGGTTTTGTATCTTCTGTCTCTTACCTCCTCTTGTGTTTTCATGCCTTATTCTAGAAGGTTTCTTCAGCCTTTTCTAGGTTGTTAATTTTTTCTTTAGCTGTGTTTAACCTGCTGTTAAACCTTTCCATATGGGCCTTAATTTCAGTCTTTGTATTTTAACTTCTAGAATATCTTATGTTTTGTCATTTCCAATTCTGTCAGTTTTCAAAATTGGGTTTTATCTCCTTGAATGTAAAAATAATAACTTTTCAATCTAAATCCAGTAGCTGGAATCTTATTGGTCTTTCTGTTATCTTTGCTGGTTTTGGCTGAAACTGTTCATGTGCCTGAGTATATTAGAAAATTTCACTATATTTTCTAATATAGTACTGGTCACTATATTAGAAAAATGATACTTCAAGAAACCTGAAGTCTAAAAACCACTTCCAGATAGTATCTCTTTGCTTCTTCCAGGAACTTGAAGCCATCAACAATACAAGATCATCCAACTTCAAAAGACTTTCTGGGGCATTATGTGCCATGTAACCAGGCTGTAGTTCATACAAGGATTTGTTTTCTGCTAGTTTACTCTTCTTCCTAAGTGTTCTGAGCTATAGTGGAAGGTCCTAGGTTTAAATCTTGGCTCCGCTGTGGGACCCTACTTGCCTTAATTGAGCTTCAGTTTGAACATCTCTACTTGAATTATCTTTTCATCTTACATACGGGGGAAACTGATGTCCAAAGAGAAGTAATTCTTCTGTAGTTGATGAGTAGCAACTATGGAATAGAACTTAGGCTTATCAAGGCTACTTCTACCTGAGCTTTCACTTTATCTTGTATTTAGTGATCTATATTCCCAAACATGTCACTTTCCTCTGCCACACGCATAAAGATGACTGTATAATCCCTATACATATTTGAATTAGAATTAGAATACTGAGGTGTCAGAGGAGGCAGGTATATGGCAAGGGAAGGGAAAGCCAGAAGGGCAAGACAGAGCTAGAAGGACTTATACGTAAACTTAAAACTAAAAAAAGTAATGTTAAAAGTATCTTGGTATAAATGATATACCCATGTGCTAGCATACCAAATGTGAACCGGAGACCAGCCTATTCCTGGTCCAATTCCCATGTTCATTCTTCCTTCCCAGCTTCTGCTATTCAAGGTCTGTCCTTCAGCTCTGGGCAGGGGAATGTCAACACATGCTAGGCTGGCCCTGCAGCACTGCTCCTAGCTGCTACAGAAGGCCTCTGAGTGTGACCTGAGAGGTCAGATGGTTGGAAGCTGAGGAATATTGAAATCATTAATATATATAGCCAAAAAGACTTGAGGAAAGGGCTGGGATAGTCCAAAATCAGACAATTTAGGATTGAGGTTTGGGCATCATTGCCTTTGTGGTACAGCATTGTTGACAGTGAACTTTTCCTATAGAAAAGACAAACAGCAGAAGTCCAACTTCCAGATTTCCTCCTTGCCTTGCCTCCTACTTCCTACATTGTCAGAAAACACTTTTTTTTTTCTTTTTTTTTTTTTTTTAACCAGAAAAGCATTTTTTTTTCAGTTCCTAATCTTGGTTCCCATTTTCTGCTCCATGAACCTGCCTAAAGAGGTTCTCCTCTGTTTTAAACAGCCTCCCTCCTCCAGTGGCCAACTGGGCTACACAGTCCTTCCAGCTTCCCTATCCCTTCCTGAGCCCTGTCTCCTGTGTATCTGGAGTCCTTGGCTAAGGGATGCATGGATAGGACAGACTAGTGTGGGCTTCCAGGGCAAGAAATCCAAGCAGACCGCCCCTAATTCAGCCTACCCTGGATTGACGGTTTCATTTCTAGCCCCATAGACTTGTCTGGCTGATACCACAGAGCTGCCCAAGGAGCTGGCACATTTTTTGATTCTGCTATTTAAGGTGACACAGAGCAAGAGTGAGAGTCTCGTCCTGAGAGAAGGTGGAAGGCTCCTGGCGATGAAAGCTGCTTGAACTTTGTAGGGAGGTTATCACCACTATCTTGGCCCTTTCATCAGCACTCTTTAGGACCAACAAGGATGATTTGGGGAAGGCAAAACAAAGGAAGCCCAAGTGCCTCCCTCATTTATCCAAGTACCTGAAAAAGTGTGACCTGCCTACCTTTAGGGTGAGAGCCCCACTGAAATGAATGTCTTACTTCTAGGGGAGGGATGTGGGGCCACAGAAAGGCTTTTGCTTATGGAACAAAGGGTTATTAGTCAGGTATAACAGCTTATATCTGTTCAATGTCTTTCTAAACAATATGCTCCTAACACTGACTAAAGTGACTAAAGTTCTTTGTATTACAGTTGACAAAAGGTTGGCATCCTAAGTCAAGACTTGGTACAGCTTTGTCCTGTGGCTACATCTGGCCACCACTCCATCTTCATGGCCAACGTCCTCATTCATGATTCATCCCTTCAGACTCTGCAACATCCTCATGATTGTGCCTCTCCCACTCAGTCATTAACTATGGGAGTTACCTTTTAAAGGAACTTTTTTCCTGGTTGCTTTAAGTTTTATTTCATTTGTTTTTTGTAGCTTCACCATGGTGTGTGTGTGTCTGGAGCAGAGGCACAATCTGGCAGTTCATGAAGCCCTCCTGGGCCTCTGAATGAGCCAGGTGGTCAGCCTCTTACAGGCATTGTGCTAAGGATATAATGATGAAGGCTGACCTGAGAAGATACTAAACAAGTAAAAATACTAAGTGTCATGAAGAAGTATATGTTGTGGTGGGAACATCATAAACAGAATGAATGTGATTTTTGAAAGGTTGGGTAGAGTATTTGGTGTCACAAACCTATAAAAAAAAGGTAGTAAGGATTTATATATGTGTGTGCGTTGTTTCTTAAAGAACTTCTTAGAATTATGGCATCTGGTAAGGGATATAAATCAAGATTTTTTTTTTTTTTTTTTAAGCAAAAAGGGTCTTGGTGTCTGGAGATATGAGGATTGTCCTATAAATTAGAGGCCCCTGTTGGCTTCAAGTTTTCTTCCTCAGGCGTATGTGATTTCTGATCTTTTTCTTAAAATTATCAAGGCTTTTAGGAAAATTTTTAGGACTTATCCAGCACTTGGACTTGTTTTCAGAAGAAGGGCAATCTGAATAGTCTGAATAGTCAGAGGTTCTCAAATGATAGTCTCTGAACCAGCAGCATCGGCATTGTCATCTGGAAACTTGTTAGAAATGCAAATTCTCAGGCACCAGCAAAATCTACTGAATCTAACTCTGGGGATGGGGCCCGGCCATCTGTGTTCTAACAAACCCTCCAAGTGATTAAAGTACATTAAAGTCTGAGAACCACTCTCTAGCCCATGGTTATTGCTGATGGAAGTCTAAGGCAGCTGTCACAGTGACTAGGTTGAAGGTATTTACAGGAAGCTGTGTGAGGTAGGAGGATGGAAAGACTGAGGTATCTAAGCGTTATGCTTTGAATATCTGGTATGGCCAACTTTGGGGAAAATAGGAAGGAAGGCTGATGTTCTAGAACAGGGGATGGCAAATTTTTTTCTATAAAGGGTCAGAAAGTAAATATTTTAGGCTTTGTGGGCCATATGGTCTGTCTCCACTATTCAAGTCTGCCATTGTGGTGCAGAAGTGGCTATAGGTGATTTGTAAATAAATGAACATGGCTGTATTACAATAAAACTTTATTTATAAAAACAGGTATCAGGCTAGATTTGATGCTCAGGCAGCAGGTTATTGACCTTTATTTTAGCAGAATGACTTAAATTTTTTCTTGCTAAAGCAGGAGAATTCCCATGTAGCAGGAACTGCTCTGATTGAAGCACAGGGTGGGAAACCCAGAGTCTACCTGTTCATTTTCCCTCTTTACTCCTTAGAGCAGGTTCTAAGGCTATTCCCCAGAAAATATTTTAATGCCATTTAAGTACAGTGCTTCAGTGTCTGGGCTTGGGGCCTCCTTAGTCATTGTCCTTGAATGAATAGGTAACTCTTCCTGAACCAAATGTAGACCCAGAATCAAGACATGGAGGTTGAAGGAGCCAGTGACTAGCCTGTGATTAGAGCTGTCCCCAACTATGCCAGACTTTCAGAACTTGAGGGTTAGGGTAATTGTCTTTTTCTTTCTATGCAGGTTCCAGGCCACCTGCCAAGGCCAATATAAGTAATCAGAATATGAGTCTCCAGTCGGACTCCCTACCTGTGCCCCGTGGCCAAATGAGGGGCCGGGGCCTCAGAGTCAAGAGCATCCATCCCCAGTTATTGAAGGCAATACTGTACTTGCAGCAGACCACAGAAGAGCTATTCCTGAAGCTGATGGCCAGGCACTTGCAGCAGGACCTAGTACTACAAGAGCAGAGGCTGAGCCTGGAGCAGGGGCGCAATCTGGCAGTCCATGAGCGGGAAGCCCTCCTGGGCCTCTTAATGAACCAGATGGTCAACTTCCTACTGTCTAGGGCCAGTGGTAGCCTGGGGCTCCAATTGCTTAGCCCCTCCCTGGACTCCAGGGTTGAAGTTGAAGGTGGACAGAGGGCCCAAATGCCCAAGCAGCCACCTCTCCAAATGAGTGATTCTGAAACTGCCTATTTCAGCCATGACCTCTCCAACCGTGGGGTTGACATCTCTGCCTTATTCCGCTCTGGCTTTCAGGACCACCAGGCCTACCAAGGAGACAAATTCCATGAGGACAAGAACACCTTGGTGAGAAAGGGGCACAAGTACCAAGGGCTCAGATCACTAGGATCTGTCTTCTCATAGAAAAGGGAATGGGCACAGAAATAAGGGAACATGCCCAAGAAAGTTATAATGCAGATGTCTGAACCTCAAGCATGCATTCCCTAAACCCCAAGTCTTAACCACTAGAATTGAGGCTGTGGTCACAGTGCTGAGTAAACCTGCCCTCATGGAACTTAGTCCAGTGATGGATTCATCAGCCATTGGGGAAACAAACATCTGTAATGTCTCCAAGAGCATTAGGGGATACCCACTTTGGGTGGTCTGAGAAGGTCAGTTTGAGGAGCTGTCTTTAAGGCTGAATCAACCAGCCATATCGGCGGGGAGGTCTTCCAGGAAGGAAGAACAGCATGTGTGAAAACTTTGAAGGAGGGGCCTGTAGTGATTGAGAAAGGAGACCCGTGTGGCTAGAGAAGGGACAATAAGCATTATGGTAAGAAGTGTGGGTGGGGTAGGCCATGATCAAATGTTAGGATGTTATCCTAAGGGTGACAGGGAGATGATGAAAGACTTCCAGTAAAGGGGTTCATAGCAGCTCTCCAGCCAGAGTGGGGAGAACTCTTGGTGTACAGTACCAGCCGTACCTTCCCTTTTTGTTCTGATGACTGAATGACAAGTGGTCAATAGTCATCTCCTTTTCTGGAGACTAGGTTAGGTGTCTCCACTGGGCTCCAAGGGACCACATCTCCAATAATCTGAAGGGCCCTTTCGTGGAAGGAGGAACATCAGATGTGTATGAGCTGGATAAGGGTCAGGGCTGTGGGGTCAGGCAGGTAGAGCTCTGCCTATCACCAAAGGTCACACAGCTAGTAGGTTCCTCAGCCTTCCTGTGCTTCACCTTCTTTAAGTACCTTCTTTTTAGAAGCTGTGAGAATTAGGGCGACTCACATGAAGCAATTGGTCTAGTGTCTAGCTCATAATAGGACTCGATGACTGGTAGCTGGTAAATAATATAACCATTCCTATTTAGCTATATGGTGCTAAAGGGGGAAATTTGCAAGCTGTAAGACTTTGGGTCAGTGGAAAGTCTTCTAACACTTAAGGTTATCAAACAGATTGCATTACCTTGTGGGGGCAGTGAGAGCTCTTTCTAGACTAATCTCAGATGAGTAGCTTATTGGCATGTTTCAAGGGGTCCATATAGGGCAGAACAAGAAGGCTTATTTCAGATTTCTCCCTTCTTCAGGGCTTCATCAACCTTGGTATCAGTGAGAACAAGCTCTGTACTGATCTGATGACTACAAGGGTAAGCCATGTTCACAGCTGTGCTGGGACCCACCCCCTCAGGTCTAGGCCCTCTAGAATGTTCCTGAGAATGAGGCAGATTTAGGAGCAGGGCTAATGAGTTTGGAGAATGGAGTGGGCCTGGACTTGTTGACTCTGTCCACAGGTATTCTTTCGATGGGTGTACAGTGGGTACAGGTATAGGGTTAGTGAGACTGTGAAAGAAACACAGTCTTTCAAATAGAAACATAGAGTTATCTATTTGTGTCATATACGACAAGAAGAGGGTGGTTCCATTTGTTAAGAACACACAGCGTGTGTACCTATTCCCCTTCTGGGAAGCCATGCTGGTGCAGGGCAAATATCCATGTGCATTAGGGATAGGATGAGGCCTCTTGTGCTTCCCTGCTCTAGCTGCCCTCACTTTTCTTTGCCAACAGTTGAGTCAGAGTGACATGAACTACAATGAGGACTCCCTACTGCAATACCCCGATATGAAAGGGCATCCATTGTAAGTAACTTCCAGATTCATGTCCCTGGTCCATAGGGGAAGATTCAAGTCACCAGATTCTTAGTTGGCCACCTCCCTAGTTCTTCAGGTAACAACTTCTAGAATGCCTAAAACAAAATAGCAGTCACAAAGCATCCTGGTATAGTAGGAATAGCACCGTTCTATAATTCAAAAGGCCTGAGTTCTTGTCCCAGCTCTTAAACTTAATGTCTATGTGGCCCAGGGAATTGATGGCCTCAGTTGGTAGCCCTGTAAAATGAGGTTGGACTGGGTAACAGTTCAGTTTGGACACTCTAGTTTGGACACTCTGTTATAAAGGACTGAAGTCTACACCATGAACTGGGGTCTGAATGAGGAGGGGCTCCTGGTCCTGGGAACCACAGTGTCTCTCTGGGTCTGTCTACAGCCTACGGGAAGAAGTGGCCCGATTCCTGACCTACTACTGCAAGGCACCTACCCAACTTAATCCAGAAAATGTGAGTCAGTTTCCTGGCCTGTCGCCACCCTCCACCAGGGTAGGAAGACAAGGAGGCTGCCCCTTCTTACATGGGTCTTGCATTTTGACTTAATTTCTGCCCTTTGTGCATCTTTCAGGTGGTTGTTCTAAATGGCTGCTCCTCTGTCTTCTCTGCACTGGCCATGGTTCTGTGTGATCCAGGTGGTAAGTCAGTAAGTTCTGCTTTCACTCAGTGATGCAAGGCCTTTCCCCCAAAATGCTGGAACATCTTCTACACTGACCAAGACATCTTCCTATTATTTTCATGGGAGAATTGGGTTTAATATGGAAGGGGAACACATGACAGTCCTTAGGGAGATATGCTCCACGAATGATGGCAATGGTAACAACCCATTATATTAGCTGGGCTTTTGAGCTCAACTCCAATACAGAGAACCCTGGTAAACTGGCTTAGACTATACAGATTTCCTACATCCTTTAGAAAGGGGGGGGGAGGGCGGGCGGGGAGAGAGAATTAGTCCTGGACCAAATAAGGCTGAGAGGTCTGTTCTCACTCACTCTTAACCAATACCCAAACAAAAATTTCAGATCCTCATGTACTCTGACTGCATTGAGAGAAGTGGTCAGCACGGCTGGTTTTGCTCAAAGTAGTAGGTCCTTGGTTAGCTCAAAAAGGCCAAATGGACAGGAAGAAAAGGACATGAGAGAGCACCAGGTCGAAAAAACCTGAGCCATGTAGATAGACAAGAGATGGGAACCCTCCCGGTGCATGGGTCTGGGCCTCCAGTGCTTGGCCCAGAGCCGGCAACATGTACACAATGACCAGTTCTCCACCCACTAGGAAGCCTGGCTCCATTTTTGTTCCCTGGATTCTGAGCCATTCACAGTGAGATTCTTCCCTTTTGTCCTTTCCTAGTCTACCCCCAAAGAGGAAACTTGATTTTTTTCCCTCCCAAATAATATCTATAAAATGGGTAAGTCTTATAGGGCCTGAGCCCAAGAGCCCTAATCTCTAGGTAGGTAGGAGAGATTGCCCAGCTGGCCTTTTCTGTTGGAGCTATGCTGCTCGATAGACCCTGGACTGATTGATATCTTTGTCTTCCTATGTTTCTAGAAGCCCTTCTGATCCCTACCCCCTTCTACGGTGGCTTCGCCTTTACCTCCCGCCTGTATACGAAAGTTGAACTGGTTTTTGTCCACCTGGACAGTGAGGTCAGAATGGGGCCTCTTTTGTTTCTCAGTGCACCTAGGCAACAGACTGTCCTAGGGGTAGATGGAAGGTGTAAGGGACCTTGTTCTCTTTCCATATGAGGGATGGTGGGGGAGGGGGGAAGAAATTAGGGCAAAGGCAGCCTGTGGGACTAGTGTCCTGGGTATGTCCAGGGCTTATGGGAATGAGGAATGAAGGATTAGAAGCTTTTTAGATGGTCAGTTCTCAGGCAGTATTTGTATTTCAGGTCACTGATGTGAACACCCGTCCTTTCCAGCTCACTGTGGACAAGCTGGAGCAAAGCCTGCGTGAAGCTAGGCTCAAGGCAAGGAGGGACCCATGCTTTTAGGGTGGCTATGGCAGGCCCTAAAAGCGGTGCAGTGCTGAGGCTCTGGTACAACTTGCTCTCCAAGACCATGTGGGCTCTTTATTAGGAGACAAGGAATGAACCCAGGGGCATCTCGCCATAGGAACCCAGAGTCCTTTCTATGGTAGCCCCCAGAGCTGCTTCCTGCTTCCCTTCGGAGGACAGGATGAGAGCTGCTGCTTCAAGATCCCACTTAGGCTTTAACTGGGTGTCCTGAAATGTAAAGGATCCTTGGCTGAATTCGGCATAGATATGAAGGATCTGTGTTCACTCAGTTCTTTTTGGGTTCTTTTTAGGGGAAAAAGGTCAGAGGCCTTGTGCTAACCAACCCCCAGAATCCTCTGGGTGACATCTACTCCCGAGACTCACTGAAGGAATACCTGGAATTTGCCAAGAGGTATACAAGCTCCACCATTTGAGACTAGATGAGAACCCTTTATAGGCACTTCACTCATAGTCAAGAAGTCAGACCAGGCATAATTTATCCTAAATACTTATTGGACATTACCATACTTGCAAAGTTATATACAACTAGCTGAAACTGAAATGAAGGAAAAGATACCCAGATACTTACCACTTCAAGAAACATTTTTGAAGTTTCCTTTCTAGCCATAGGCAGATATTTATGTAAGTCATAATATAGTTTTGTTGCTTTTCCACTTACTATAAACACTTTCTTCCAGCATCCATTTCACAAACTATTCAGCCTGATGTATCAGAGAAAGCAGACTCTCAGACCTCATGGGGTGAAGACTTGTTCCTATTGAACTTTCATGTCCCATTCCTAAAAACATGTTAACATCAGTTATCTCTGAAGAAGAAAGATGTATTCAAGCTTCCTCACTAACCCAAACCAATTAAGGGCAGAACATGGGGCCAGAGGAAGAATTTTGGAGATCAGATTCCAGCTCTAGCACCTGCTAATTGAGGGGATTAACTTTATACCTCAGAACACTTTAGCTGCTTCATCTGTAAAATGGAGATGACAGAACTGCTTCAGAAATTTGTTGGAGAATGAGATGATGCACATAAGCACTTAGCCCAGTGCCACTGCTTGATACCCTGGGTGGGAGTTACTGCCTGTACCAAATGAAAAATTTCAGACCCCTAGCTCCTTCTCATTGGTCTCTGCTTGATGGTTAAAGGGTTAGATAAGATGTTCTCAAGTGTCTTCTTTTGGTCCTAATTCCTTCCCAGCACTCCTAAGCCAGTTGTAATAGTCCATTCTGTGTACTAACCCTTCTATCTTACCATGTCCCTTGGGAGGACTGAAGGATTGGAAGGGCTGCTGGGGCAGTAGGAGTATATAAATCTGTACCCAGAGAAAACCATAAAAGAAAGTGAATTAAGATCAGACAACCTAGATATTTTTCTCTCAATTCATCCCACATACAGGTATAAACTCCACGTGATTATAGATGAGATTTACATGCTGTCTGTGTTTGATGAATCCACCAAATTCCACAGTGTCCTGAGCATGGAAAGGTGAGTTGGTCTCAGCTGGAGTTGGGAATAAGAATGATGAGGTTCTTGCTGCAGGGCAAGTTCACATGCCAAAAAATTGGGGAAATAATAGAAATAGGACAGGGCTTTCTTTGGAGTACTATTTGGTCCTTGGATAGGATTGCAGCAAGCAAATCAAGGGAAGGGCATGCCTGACAAAATGGACAGCTTCATCAAAGGTGGGGCAGCATTCTAGGAATGGTGGATGGCCCACATTTATGAAGACAAAACTGCCAAGAAGGTGGCTTGGGATAAGCTGTGGGAGGGCCACGAGCCAGGCTGAGGGGTCCTGGACTTCATTCAGTAGTCACTGGGAAGCTGTTCCATCTAGTTCCCCAAGTGTACCTTGTGTTGACTTCCTGGCTTAACTGGGCAACTGTTTCTTGAGCATAAGTCCCTGTGAGCCTGCTCTCTGGGAGTGATCTCAAATTTTCTTTCCCCTTTCTCCTCATAAACCCCAAGTCTACAATCTTCAAATATTCTCCCATAACCTTGACAGTACTATCTCTTCTCCAGTTTGCCTGACCCCAACAGGACCCATGTGATCTGGGGCACCAGTAAGGTGAGTCCCAGCTACCTGTTCCTGGGTGGGAAAGGAAGGGGAGCCAGGAGGCAAAAGCAGACAAACCAGATGATCCTTCCCCTGCCTCTCTCCCTCTAGGATTTTGGCATCTCTGGTTTCCGCTTTGGCACTCTGTATACCCACAGCAAGGAGGTGGCCTTTGCTATGAGCTCTTTTGGCTACCTTCACAGCATCTCTGGCATCACCCAGTACAAGCTGTGTCAGCTGCTCCGGGATAGAGGTACCGAGCTCCATTCCAGGCCAACATCTTGGCTGGACCACTTGGCCATGGGAAATTCCTGGGTCTACTTGGGCTTCTGACCTGCTCCCAAGGCAAGGAGATCCTGTTCACTGTCTTAGGTTTAGCCCTGGCAGGACATGGAGTTTGAAAGAGGGTAGGATGTAGCTCACAGCACAGTGGGAGGGGGAGGGTGTTAATCTAAAATACAGAATGGGCTTTAATTTCTGGATGTCTGGTAGCTTATGCTCTGTCTAGAAAGGAGATAGTTGCACACTAAGACCTGAAGGTGGAAATTTGGAAACCAGTCTTTATGCAAATGTCCATTTTCCCTTCCAAATCTTCTGCTTGCCTCCGGGAAAGATGACAAAGAACCCCCCTGGCTCCTCTATACAACTTAACCCCATCTTCCAAGGTGGCCAAAAGGAAGGCTGCCATTTGGGGGATATGGTATAGCTAAATTTGTGGCATCTGGCTTCACTTTCCCCCTTGGATCTCAAGTGAATGCTGGCCTCAGAGGGAACTTACCTTTTAATGTTGTGGCTCAAACTTAGATCTAAGACCGCTTTTCTTTAATTCTCTATAGAAGAGCAGAAATCAGGCTGGGAGGTTTAAATGGAAAGCTGTGATATAATGAAACTAATGTAATTAAACAAAGTGGTTTAGAAAAGTTTGCTTTCAGCTTTGGGTAGAGAAGGGGGTAGATAGGAGAAATCCAACTGGAAGCTTCCCTGCAAGGTACCAAGCCCTTTGATGTTTGGTGGAAACCAGTTCTCAACCTTGGCTGCAAATGAGAATTACTTGGAGCTTAAGTGCTGATCTGTGGACCCCATCTCCGGAGATTCTGGTATAGATGATGTGGGGTAGATCTGGGGCACCAGCAGCTTAAAACTCCCCAGGGGTGGTTCCAATGTGCTGCCAATGCTAAGAAGTGGGCTAAGAGCATCCCAAGCATATCTAGGCTCCTAAGAGTCTACTGTGTGAGGACCTGCTACTACTGCAGTTGACACCAGCAACATCAACCCCCTTCAGGGATACTTTGCCTCCAAGCCTCAGGGATATAAATACAAACAGCATTCCTACTAGACCCTTGGAAGCCCAAAGAATTTATCGGAGCCATAGGTAAGAGGTAGATGCCATCAGCTCAAATGTGACAGTCAGTCTTGGCTAGAAATATCTGGAATTAAACCCAAGTAAAGAATATTTGCTAAGGAAGCCCCTGGAATATCTCTGGCCATAAGACCTCTGATGGCCCTTTTCCCTCTCCCATCCAGAGTGGATTGACAAAGTATACCTGCCCACCAACCACTCCCGGCTCCAGGCAGCTCATAAGTACATCACGGACAAGCTGAAGACTCTGAAGATCCCCTTTCTTAATCGTGGCTCTGGCCTCTATGTCTGGTTCAACTTGAAAAAGGTGAGGTCTGGGAATAAGGCCTGGCTTTCTGGGGCAGATGAAGCCAATAGGCCCTCAACTCTCTCCCTCTTCCCTAGTACTTGGACACACATACATTTGAGGAAGAGCTGCTCCTCCATCGCCACTTCGTGGATAACAAGTTGATACTATCCTGTGGCAAGAACTACATGTGTAAGGAGCCTGGCTGGTTCCGCCTCATCTTTGCAGATAAGCCTGGCCGGCTAAAACTGGGTAAGTGGTGCTGCCCTTCCCATCCTGGCTCCTTCAGAGAAGCCCATCATCACACTAGAAACAAATCAGTGGTACTCTGCCCTTGTGGACTTGCAGTCTAGTAGTGGAGTGGATAGGTAGGTTACCATGGAAGTGCCTGTGCATATTGCTGTAGAGTTTAGACTGTCGTCTCAAGGTTATGGAGAACATGACATTCATCTTAACAAAATTATTTATTGCATTCTGTGTGTCAGGCACTACTCTACCCTCTGGGAAGGTAGTAGTGAATAAGATGAGGTATACATTGTAGAAATATCTTTTTGACTAGTGTGGAGAATAGATTGAGAAAAGGGACACGAGAGGCGGGGAGAGCATCATGGAGTCAAGGCCATATGCTGAGGTACAAGATTTTTTATGAGACATTGAGGTGTCTGGCTGATGTGACTCAGAGCCATCAGGAATGTGACAGGTAGACTCAGTCATCCCCAGGAAGGGAGGGATGAAGTTCAGCACAGGAGAATCACTGAATGAGAAGATCTGCAATGTTCTAAGACTCAGGTCTCTCTGGGGCCCACCTGCAAACCCACTAAGTCTTTATTTCTCTATATCCCCATTTGGACCCTCTAGCCATGCGTCGGTTCCATCAGGCACTAAAGGAGCGGGAGCAGGAGTTGATAGAGCAGCGTTTGGCGGATGCAACAGGGGAACATGTGCCAGCCACGTGTTCAGAAAGCCCCTGACGTCAGCAGCCAGTCCGGAAGGCGGAGGTGTTGAACTGGTGCCATGTTTGACCAAACAGTAGGCTCCTCCAGGAATGGTCTCAGCTGGCCCAGTTATTGATTTCCTTGAGCTGAGCATCTGTCATTTTTGGAAGTTTTGCATCTTTGTTGGCCACTGTATATGAGCAAAATGGGTGTTTTTACTAGGGTGGGAAGGCGTAGAAGGCTCTTGGAGTAGGATAAAGGGGGGGTCCCTGAGTCCCTATTTAGATGTGCTTATTTTTTTTATTCAACTCTTAATAAATTCCAAATTCTCTTAAATTCCAGGTCTGTTTTATTTCTTGATGTTATTTTTAATCTTTGGGAACTAGATGATTTTCTACCCTCTATTTTTAAATTCTAAGACAGGTTATATATGAAATATAAAGAACACTATCTAGATCAGGCCAGAAAGGAAGGAAAGAAGAGATCTCTGATTGGAGCACTTTCTAGGTGTGGGATGTTGTATGGGGATCTCTTCACCCAGGTTCCTATAGGATTCTTACAGGACTACGCCCACCTCACAGATAAACAACTGGCAGGATGAGGGTATAATCCCAGGTATTCCTGCTTCCAAGTTTGAGCTCTTTTCACTCTTGCCTTTCTGAAAGGCTTTTGAAATGGGATCTTTGGTGACAAGTCTGGAGCCTGCCATTCTCATCTCTAGTGTTTTCATGTTCAAATCATACCCACCTGTGAGTTTCTCTTAAGCTCTCACATATCTGAGTTTTGGTCCTAGTACCAATGCTGTGAGATGGGCATATCAGGGAGTAGAATGACAGCTTTATGGTATATATAACTTTGTATTTTCTCCCCTAACCCTTCCAGTTCTTTCCCCTTCCTGTCGCAGCAACATTCCATTCCTAAATAGTTAAAAGGCAAGCCTCAGGAAATGGTTGTGAACTGATAAGTAAATCTTGTAACACTACATTCTTTAAAAGTCTTACTGCCCCTTCCCCATCTGCACATAGACATACACTAAAAAGATCCCTCTCGTTTCTTGGTAAGCACAGATGATTGAGTTCAGAACTGCCATCTCTCCTGCCACAAAGGATGAAGACCCTAATATACATTCATTTACTCGCCAAGCTGGACTTGTCTGAGTCATTCTTTGGTCTGATGTATCCCTCTCAGTTCAGCGGGAAGCTGTCATTTTATACAGCTCCTCCCTATACTCAGAAGAGCCTTCCTCCACTAGATTTGTTGGTGTGTTTTATCAAAAAAAAAAAAAAAAGCATACCAACAAGACCTGAGTCTTCAAGGTTTTACACCAGTCAAGTTTCTTTAGACATCTATTCTACCCAACAAACAGAAAGGGAATTCACTGAAAGGATGAGGAAGGTGAAGATGTTACCAAAGGTGACTCTCGGGATCTCTGTAATGGGAGCTGATAGGTTCATGACAGCACTACTCCAGGGATGGAAGGGTGTGAGTTGTTTCAGTCTTCTCTTCAGCTCACGATTCAAATAATAGTCAAGCCAAGTTTGGGCCACAAACAGGAGTAGAATTCACAAACCTGACCACATGACCAGAGATGGGGCGGGGGAGTTCACCAAAGAAAAGCTCAGTGAATTTATTAGAAGACATAACAGAAAACCTGTGTCTCCAGGCTTACTGGGGGAGAGAGGTTCTGTTTGAGGGTTTATTTAGAAGAGGATATTTCATGGATTTAAATCAGTTGACTGCGTCTATGGATGATTACATATACAATCAAAGGAGATTGAATGAAACGTCTTTCATTGCTGAAGGCAATCAGTCAAAGGCCTTATAGGGAAAACTGATTTCAGCAGTCAGAAGAATTTCTATCTCTATGCCAGCTTCTCCTGGGGGAATTCATTGAAGCCTTCATGGAGTTTCCAACTTGCAGCCTGCCCTATGGAATTTGTATTTACTAATTCCCATGGTCGCATCAGTCAATTCTTATAATAAATAATAAATCTTATAACATTTACATTTACATCCTGTCAGTTCTGTTTCCCTGGAGAACCTTGACTAATACAGATTTTGGTACTGAAAGTGATTGTTGAGAAACAGAGTCTTAAGGATGCACTTGTGTTTTAGAATTGGTTCTCTAATCTGATTAGATTAAAAGGCACTAATGACTCTATTTCCAATGATCAGGATGGCACTGATAGGCCATGGCAAAATACATAAAATATCACCATTGGTTACTGCTACTCAAACGCTTATAAGAGACAAGCCTCTGCGTGACAGTGTATCTGATACCTTAATAGAGTATTGTGGAGTTAAACAGTATAATGATGTTGGCTGGTTGTTCTTAAATACACTGGATGCAGTTGTTAAAGAAAGGGATGAGCTCAGGCTTCAAATTCCCAGCTCAAGTGTCACATGAAGGACATGAAAATTTTTATGTGTACCCCCCAAAAAACTTTTTTCTTGTAGCTGCAGACATGATTTCTGAAAACCAGACCCAGAGTCTGACTATGAGTGGCTGAATTATAACATAAATTGAATTCCCAACCTTGAAGGGTATCTGCTGTTAAAGTGAGGGCATTGATTGGGAAGGAATGGGATTCTAAAAATTGGAATGGTGACATACGGGCAGATAATGATAACAGCGGGGACACAGAAATCCTAGATTCTGCTGAGTCTTCTTTGCCTGATAAACCTGTAATGGCCTGCTCTGTGGAATCAGCCATCTTGCCTCTGTCTGAAGAGATTAACCCTACTGTGCCTGATAAACCTATAACTAATTCCCCTGAGGAAACAGCCCTCATACTCCTATCTGAAGATATTAATCCTGTTTTACCAGATGAAGCTATAATGGAATTCTCTGAGGTAGATGGCATGCAAGACACAGTAAATTCCTCTTATGACCCATCCCCTTTTTATTCCAGACCTATAAAGTCCCAACAGGCCTTGAAAGGTAAGGTACAAAGTGTAACCCATGAGGAGGTGTGTTATACTCCAAAAGAGATGAATGATTTTTCCAATTTATATAGATAGAAAGCAGGGAATATGCCTTGGAAATCTTTCATTCATTATAGAAGTTTTGGGTCTGTAAACTGTCTCAAGTCTGGTAACTGATAGAGGGGCCCTGACTCCCTATTTTAGTGATTCAAGTTAGACTTTTGCTCAGTTGACCGAGAACACTTCTGCTTATACAGATCAAGTAAGTATTTAGTAGACTGCCCATCTGTTTTACTTTTAGGTACATCATGATCTAATAGCCAATGCCTTAGGACCCTGGGAGTTAGACTATTCTGATTACTGCTTGGACTCTGCTATCTAGTGCTGTAGCCATGCCCATCTTGTATTTGATGATTAAGAGCTGTCACTTGGCTTCTGCCAACCAGGGATCTGATAATTTCCATTGTGTTTAAGGATCCACATTCAATGGCAGCAGTTCCCATAGTAATACCTGACCTACAGAGAAGAGCAACTACAGAGTTCTTTAGGGATGATGGAGCTGCTCCCCAAAATTTATTCCTCACAGTCCTGATGAAAGGTGTGATTAGATATCTCCGATTATTAGACATTGGCTCTGAACTGACAATTTCCTGAGATCTAAGATATCACTGGGGTCCACCAGTCAGAGTAGGGGCTTATGGAGGTCAGGTCTGTCTCAGAGTGGGTCCAGCAGGTCCCCCAACCCATTCTGTAGTTACTCCCCCAGTTCCAGAATGCATAACTGGAATAGACATGCTCAACAACTGGCAGAATCTCCACACTGGTTCCCTGACTTGTGGAGTGAGGGCTATTATGGTAGGAAAGGCCAAATGGGAGCCACTACAAGCAAAATAGTAAATCAAAAGCAATACCACAGAACTTCCAGGAAGATGGCAGACTAGAAAGACATGGAACTCTCTTCTCTCCCAGAAAAAAAGCTAGAGGACAGGCAGTACTGGCCTGGGAAAAAAATCTTCTAGGATTTAGGACACCAGGGGAAGGCTGGACACCACCCAGAAGAGAGGCAAAGGAAAAGAATTGTGATAGCAAAACTGTCAGTTAAAAGGTATAGCTGCTAGCATCCTCCCCCACTCTATAGATACTTTTGAATTCTCAGGCCACGGGGCTGATGGCTACAGACAAAGGGGGCCCCAGCGATCCAGCAACCCAGGAAAGGAGGGAGAGGGACACAGCCCAAGGTTGACTCAGCTTTTAACCCACAAATTTGGTCTGCTGTGTACCACGAGCCCTTCTGGGCTGGGGGAGCCGCACCATTGTTTACCCTGGGAGCTGGCAAGGGACTAAAGAGATCCAACCCTCTCAATCTTCCTCTCTACTGACCGGGACTGGCTGTTGAGGACTCAAAGGAATGGAATTATTTCCTACCTGGGAAAAGGGAGGGGGCTGCCAGCAAAGGCTGGAGAACTGCCTCAGAGAAAGTTTGAACTAAGAGGCTCTTAGTCTCCAGGCAGGATCCTCTACAACACTGATCAGGTCTGGGTTGCAGCAAACACACTCTGACTAGGAATAGAACTGAGAGGACTGCCAAAGTCCTATCTTCTGGCAGACCAAGGAAGTGCATGTGAGGATATTCAAAGGAAATAACTAAGGTAACACATTATAGTTGAGTAGCAGCTGGTTTATAAATGGGATTGTGGCTGAAAAGGGTTATCTAAGGATGCAGATGTCAACTGAAAGGAAGCTAGAGAATAACCTAGGGACTGAATAACCCAAAGGTGGATGAGAATTGTGGTTGAAGGTACAGATGCAAGAGAGTCCTGTGAGCTAGAGCAGATGTATGTCACTATTGCAGGGTGGTAGGAACGTGGAGAAGCATGGGAAAAATACAATTGGTGTGACCTATGGACTGTGGTTAACAGCAATACTATAATATTCTTGTATCAATGCCAAAGATTTACTGTGTTGATAATGGGGGGGCGGGTATGGAAAATATATGCCAAATGTATGCTATGGACCATGGTTGGTGGTAATAGTCTGATGATATTATCTCATAATCTGTAAGAAATATTCCACCACAGTGTGGTGTGTTGGTGAAGGGGTGTTGTATGGGAATTCTACACATGTGCATGATTGTTTTGTAAGTTCACAATCTTGTGGTAATAAAAATATATTAAAAAATAATAGGGTGGGTTGGGGGAAAAATACAACAAATGTAAGATATGGACTATAGTTAATAGGAATATTTTAACGATGTTCTTGCATAGTTTGTAACAAATGTTTCACAACAATGCAAGGTGTTGGTGGAGGGGTGATGTATGGGACCTCTGTATGATGTTATGCACATTTATTTTGTAAGTTCACAAGTTTTACTATACACCTGTTGTTTATGTATGTTCATATATGAATGATATACTTCAATAAAAAATCATTTAAAAAAAGTAAGAGAGGCCTTTTCTGGCCTTTACAGCCTCCCTCCCCAAGGCCTTATGAAGCAGGTTTGCAACCCATTACTGGGTCCAGGGCACAGATTTAAGCAACTAACAGGGACAATCCTAAACAAGAATCAAAGAACAGCAGTAACACATAGCCTCTTGCCACTAAATCCCTACAAAAGAGAGAGAAACTGAGCATCTGAGTAATTTCACCATCCTAATCAGATGCCTAGGCATCAGCAAAAAATTACAAGCCATACCAAAAAAATGAAAGAAATGGCCCAAGAAAAGGAATATATCAAAGCCCCAGAAGAGACACAGGATTTGAGACAACTAATCAATAAGATATACACAAATTTCCAAAATTAAATTAATGAGTTGAAAAACAATATGGCTAAAGAGATAAAGGACATCAAGAAGACACAGAGAGAGCACAAAGAAGAATTTTAAAACCTGAATAGAAAAGTAACAGAGTTCATGGGAATGAAAGACACGATAGGTGAGATAAAAAACACATTAGA
The DNA here is from genome assembly GCA_029593785.1 of Cabassous unicinctus. Lineage (NCBI taxonomy): Eukaryota > Metazoa > Chordata > Mammalia > Cingulata > Chlamyphoridae > Cabassous > Cabassous unicinctus. Next base: position 15,055 of record JAQZBX010015526.1, on the reverse strand, counting down.
GGCATACAACAGCAGACTCAAAATGACAGAAGAAAGAATAAGTGATAGTGAAGACAGACCAGCTGAAATTGAAGAGAGAAAAGAATGGAAAAAATTGAGCAGGGGCTCAGGGAGTTGAATGAGAATATGAAACACAACAACATACATGTCATGGGAATCCCAAAAGGAGAAGAGAAGGGAAAAGGGGAAGAAAGGGTATTTGAGGAAATAATAGCTGTAAATTTCCCAACCCTCATGAAAGAAATGAATGTACATGTCCAAGAAGCAGAGCATACCCCAATTAGAATAAATGTGAATAGACCTATTCAAAGATACATACTGCTCAGAATGCCAAACATCAAAGATAAAGAGAAAATTCTAAGAGCAGCAAGGGAGAAGCAAAACATCACAATCAAGGGATGCCCAGTAAGACTCAGTGCAGATTTCTCATCAGAAACCATGGAGGTGAGAAGACAGTCGTATGGTACGATTAGGAAACAGAGAAAAACTGCCAGCCGAGAATTCTTTATCCAGCAAAATTGTCCTTCAAATATGAAGGTGAGTTTAAAATATTCACAAACAGAAACTAAGAGAGTTCATAAAAAAGAATCCACCTTCACAGGAAATACAAAAGGAAGCCTTACAGTCTGAAAGAAGAAGACAGAAGAGGGAAGTTTGTAGAAGAGTATAGAAGAAAGAATAGCAGAAAGGATAACCAAAAGAACAAATAGATGAACATAAGATATGACATATTAAAGTCAAAGAATAAAATAGTGGAAGTAAATAATTCATTTACAGTAATATCACTGAATGGGAATGGATTAAACTCCTCAATCAAAAGATACAGACTGACAGAATAGATAAAAAAAAAAGAGCCACCCATAAGCTGCCTACAAGAGACTCAACTTAGACCCAGGGATAAATACCAGCTGAAAGTGAAAGGTTCTAAGAAGATACTCCACTCAAACAGTAAACAAAAAAGCTATGCTAATATTGGACCAAACAGACTTTAAATGCAAAAAAGTTATAAGAAATACAGAAGACCATTATATATTAATAAAAGGGATAATCCATCAGGAAGAAATAACAGTCATAATATCTATGCACCTAACCAGGTTACCCCAAAATACATGAGGCAAACTCTGGCAAAACTGAAGGGAGAAACAGACATCTCTACAATAATAGTTGGAGACTTCAACACACCACTCACATCATTAGATAGAACAACTAGACAGAAGATCAACAAGGAAACAGAGAGCTTGAACAATATGATATACGAGCCAGATCTAACAGACATATACAGAACATTGCACCCAAACTCAGCAGATTTTACATTCTTCTCAAGTGCTCATGGATCTTCCTCTAGGATAGACCACATGTTAGGTCACACTGCAGGTCTCAATTAATACAAAAATATTTAAATTATCTAAAGCATCTTCTCAGATCATAATGGAATGAAACTGGCAAACAATATAGACAGGAAAAAGGTAAATTCACAAATGTATGGAGGCTGAACAACAAACTCCTAAATAATCACTGAGTCAAAAAGAAATTGTAAGTGAAATTACTAAATATATTGAGATGAAAGAAAACGAGAACACATCTTATCAAACTTATGGGATACAGAGAAGGCAGACCTGAGAGGGAAATGTATACCCTTAAATGCCTATATTAAAAAAGAAGAAAGAACTAAAATCAAAGATCTAACTGAACTGGAGAAACTAGAAAAAGAACAGCTAACCATTCCCGGTGCTAGCAGAAGGAACGAAATAATAAAGATTAGAGCAGAAATAAATGAAATTGAGAACAACAACAAAATAATAGAGAAAATCAACAAAAGCAAAAGCTGGTTCTTTGAGATCAATAAAATTGACAAAACCCTAGCTAGACTAACAAAGAAAAAAAGAGAGAACATGCAAATAAATAAAATCATAAATGAAAGGGGCGAAGTTACAACTGTCCCCACAGAAATAAAAAGATCATAAGAGGATATTATGAGAAACTGTATGCCAACTAACTAGACAACCTAGATGAAATGGACAAATTACTAGAAATGCACAAACAACCTACACTGATGCTAAACCCGAAATACGAGAATTTAACAAACCAATCACATTTAAAGAGATTGAATCAGTCATCAAAAATCTCCCAATAGGGAAGTGGGTGTGGCTCAAGCGACTGAGCTCCCGCCCACCACATGGGAGGTCTGTGGTTCAATTCCCAGTGCCTCCTAAAGAAGACAGTGAGCTGGTGCAATGGGCAGACGTGGCAAGCTGACACAACAAGCTGATGCAACAAGAGACAAGAAGAAAATAATAAGAGACACAACAAAGTAGGGAGCAGAGGTTCCTGGTGCCTCTTAAAGAGGGCGAGCAGGATGGCAAGCTAGTGCCATGGGCAGGTGTGGCGAGGTGACACGACAAGATGATTCAACAAGAGACACAAGAGGAAAAACATAACAAGAGACACAACAAAGCAGGGAACGGAGGTAGCTTAAACGATTAGGTGCCTCCCTCCCACATCAGAGGTTCCAGGTTCAGTTCCCAGCGCCTCCTAAAGAAACAAAGAAGACAAACAGACACAACAAGTGCAAACAGCGAGGGCATGGGGAGAGATTAATAAATAAAATAAATCTTAAAAAAAAAAAAAAAATCTCACAACAAAGAAAAGTCCAGGACCAGATAGCTTCACAGGTGAATTCTACCAAGCATTTTGAGAAAAATCAACACCAATCTTGTTTTAAACTCTTCCAAAAAACTTAAGGAGGGAAAATTACCCAACACATTTTATGAGGACAACATCACCCTAATACCAAAGCCAGATAAAGACACTACAATAAAAGTAAATTACAGACCAATTTCTCTAATGAGCATACATGCAAAAATTCTCAACAAAATACTTTCAAATCGAATTCAACAGCCTATCAAAAGACTTATATATCACAACCAAGTAGGATTTATTCCTAGTATGCAAGAGTGGTTCAACATAAGAAAATAAATTAACGTAATACACCACATTAACAAATTGAAGGGAAAAAACCACATGATCATCTCAATCAATGCAGAAAAGGCATTTGACAAAATCCAGCATACTTTCTTCATAAAAACATTTTCAAAAGATAGGAATAGAAGGAATATTCCTCGATATGATAAAAGGCATATATGAAAAACCCACAGCCAATGTCGTACTCAATAGGGAAAGGTTGAAAGCTTTCCCTCTAAGATCGGGAACAAGACAAGGATGCTCAGTGTCACTGTTGTCATTCAACATTTTGCTAGACGTTCTAGCTAGAGCAATTAGACAAGAAAAAAATAAAATAAAAGGCATCCAAATAGGAAAAGAGAAAGTAAAACTCTATTTGAAGATGACATAATTCTGTATTCAGAAAATTCTGAAATGTCTATGACAAAGATTCTTGAGATAATAAACAAGTTCAGCAAAGTGGCAGGATACAAGATCATCACACAAAAATCAGTAATGTTTTCCTACACTAGTATTGAAAATCTGAGGAGGAAATCAGGGAAAAAATTCCATTTACAATAGCAACAAAAAGACTCAAATACCTAGGAATCAATTTAACTAAATAAGTACAAGACCTAGATGCAGAAAACTACAATAAATGGATAAAACAGATAAAAAGAAAAAATAGATAAATGGGACCTCCTCAAAATTAAACACTTTTGCACCTCACGGGACTTTGTCAAAAGGGTGAAAAGGCAGCTGACTCAATGGGAGAAAATATTTGGCAATCACATATATGATAAGGGTTTAATATTCATGATATAGAAAGAGATGCTACAACTCAACAATAAAAAGACTAATGACGCAATTAAAAAATGGGCAAAAGACTTGAATACACATTTGTCCAAAGAATACAAATGGCAAAAAAAAAACACATGAAAAAATGTTCAACTTCACTAGCAATTAGGGAAATGCAAATCAAAGCTACAATGAGAATTGTGGGAAGAAGGCCTTGGAGTAGATAGGCAGAGCTTAACTCTCTCACAAAAACAATGGAGAAAGAGCCAAAAGCTGTCTGAGGGACCTGCTTTGAGGGTCAGCAGACCAGGACAGTGCTACACAACTCCCAGAAGGGTGAAGGACAGAGAGACGAAGAACCCAAAACAACAAACATGAGTGACTAAATCCCCTGACGTGGCTGGGAAGGGCTCCCCACCCCCACCCCAAAGATATTAAGCTGGGGTAAAATCCCTGGCTCACTGCAGCTGACTGAGAGGGGACAGACATCTTCCTCACAGTCAGCTGTTACAAGGGAAAGGGGGTGGGGGAGTCAAGGGGCTTTTCTTCAGTGAATTCGGCCAGCAGAGCCCACTTTGACTCTTGGCTCTGGCCACATCAAAACAGAAAAACCAAGAGATACACCTCTGTGGAAAGGTGGGCAGAGGAGCTCCATCTGTTGGCTGGTTTGGAAAATGCATGGACAAAAACTAATTTTGATTCTCTCTGTACCATAACTCCTGGGAGAATCTGTGCTGCAGATTTTGATAATTTAAGCTGAGTAATTTTAAAGAATTAGAAAAAGTTGAACCAAATATCAAAGAAGAGCTGTGGAAAAAAAAAAACAATAGGCAAGAGAGAGAAATTGGACATCAGAGTAAATTCATCAACATATTCAGATGCCTAGACATCAGCAAAACTTTACAAGCCATGTTAGGAAAAAGGAAGAGATGGTCCAGCCAAAGGAACAAAACAAATATCCTAAAGAGATACAGGATTTAAGACAATTAATCAAAGATAATTACAGAACTCTCTTAAATCAATTCAAAAAATTGAAAGAAAATATGACTAAAGAGATAAAGGATACTAAGAAGACACTGGGTAAGCATAAAGAACAATTTGAAAGCCTGCAAAGAAAAGTAACAGACCTTGAAGAAAAGAATGAAAGATACAATGGATGGGATTAAAAATACATTAGAGACACATAAGAGCAGATTTGAATTGCTCAAAGACAGAGTTAGTGATTTTGAAGACAGAACATCTGAACTGCAAAAGACAGGTGAACAGGAAGAGAGGAGAATGCAAAAAATGGAACAGGGTCTCAGGAAATTGAATGACAACATGAAACAGACAAATTATATGCATTATCAGTGTACCAGAAGGAGAAGAGAATGGAAAAGAGGCAGAAAGATTATTTGAGGAAATAATGACCAAAAACTTCCCAAACCTTATGAAAGACATAAATATCAATATCCAAGAAGTACAACAGATCCTAAACAGAATAAATCCAAATAGACCTACCACCAGACACGTACTATTCAGAATGACAAATATCAGAGATAAAGAGAGGATTCTGAAAGCAGTAAGAGTAAAGCAAAGCATCACACACAAGGGAACCTCAATAAGATTAAGTGATGACCTCTTATCAGGAACCATGGAGGAGAGAAGAAAGTGGTATGATGTATTTAAGGTACTGAAAGAGAAAAACTGGCAGCTAAGAATTCGGTATCTGGCAAAACTGCCCTTCAAAAATGAAGGTGAGTTCAAAGTCTTCACAGACAAACAAAAACTGATAGAATATGTTACCAAAAGACCAGAATTATAAGAGATACTAAAGGGAGTGCTAAAGTCTGAAAGGAAAAAACAAGGGCGAGAGACTTGATGAAGAGGGTAGAAATGAAGATTATTAGAAGGGCAAATTATAGGGTAAAAAGAAAATAGTATGATATGGCAACAGAATGCCAAAGGACAAAACAAAGGAAGTAAGTAATGCCTTTACAGTAATAACATTGAATGTTAATGGCTTGAACTCCCCAATCAAAAGACACAGACTGATAGAATGGGTCAAAAAATATGAGCTATCTATATGTCTACAAGAGACTCGCCTCAGATGTAAGGATACAACCAGGTTAAAAGTGAAAGGTTGGAAAAAAGATATTCCATGCAAATAGTAACAAAAAAAGAGCTAGAATAGCAATACTAATATCAGACAAAATAGATTTTAAATGCAAAACTGTTATAAGGGATGAAGAAGATCATTATATATTAATAAAAGGAGCAATTCACCAAGAAGAATTAACTATACTAAATATTTATGCACCTAACCTGGTTCCCCAAGATGCATGAGGCACACACTGGCAAAGCTGAAGAGAGAAATAGATGTCTCAACAATAATTGTTGGATACTTCAATACACCACTCTCAGTATTGGATAGAACATCTGGACAGAAGATAAAGAAACAGAGAACTTGAATAATATGATAAATGAACTAGACCTAACTATCTATAGAGTGTTGCAACCCAAAACAGCAGAATATACCTTCTTTTCAAGTGCTTATGGATCCTTCTCCAAGATAGACCATATGCTGGATCACAAGACAAGTTTCAATAAATTTAAAAAGACTGAAATTATACAAAACACTTTCTCTGATCATAATGGAATGAAGCTGGTAATCAATAATGGATGGAAAAAGGGAAAATTCATAAATATACAGAGATTAAATAACACACTCTTAAATAATCAGTGAGTCAAAGAAGAAATTGCAAGAGAATTCAGCAAATATCTTGAAATGAATGAAAATGAGAACACAACATATCAGAACTTATGGGACACCACAAAGGCAGTGCTGAGAGGGAAATTTATAGCCCTTAATGCTTACATTAAAAAAAGAAGAAAGAGCTAAAATTGAAGATCTAACTGCACACCTGGAGGAACTAAAAAAAGTACAGCAAACTAATCCCAAACCAAGCCAAAGGAAAGAAAATAATAAAGATCAAAGTAGAAATAAATGAAATCAAGAACAAAAAAATAGAATAAAAAAAAAAAACATAAGTTGGTTCTTTGAGAAGTTCAACAAAATAGACAAACCCTTAGCTAGACTGACAAAGAGAAAAAGAGAGAAGACACAAATAAACAAAATCAGAATGGGGGAGGAGGGGGACATTATCATTGACCCCACAGAAATGAGAGATCCTAAGAGGATACCATGAACAACAGTATAGCCAAAAAACCAGACAATGTAGATCAGATGGACAAATTCCTAGAAACACACAAACCACCTACACTGACCCAAAAAGAAATAGAAGACCTAAACAAACCAGTCACAAGTGAAGAGAGTGAAAGTCATCAAAAACCTCTCAAAGATGAAAATCCTGGGACTAAACGGCTTCACAGGTGAATTTTACCAGTCATTCAAAGATGATCTCATAACAATCTTGTTCAAGCTCTTCCAAAAAATTGAACAGGAAAGAATGCTACCAAACTCATTATATGAAGCCAACATCACCCTATTACCAAAATCAGATAAAGATACTACCAAAAAATTACAGATCAATATCTCTAATGAATAGAGATGCAAAAATCCTCAACAAAATACTTGCAGACAGAATCCAAAAGAACATTAAAAGAATTATAAACCACGATCAAGTGAGTTTTATCCCAGGTTTGCAAGGGTGGTTCAATACAAGAAAATCAATTAGTGTAATAAACCATACTGATAAATTGAAAAAGAAAAATCACATGATCCTCTCGATTGATACAGAAAAGGCATTTGACAAAATACAGCACCCTTTCTTGATTAAAAAACACTCTAAAACATAGGAATAGAAGGAAGCTTTCTCAATATGGTAAAGTACATACAGGAAAAACCTACAGCTAGCATTGTACTCAACGGTGAAAGACTGACAGCTGTCCTGCTGAGATCAGGAACAAGACAAGGATGCACACTGTCACCATTATTATTCAATATTTTGCTAGAAGTTCTAGCTACAGCAATTAGGTTAGATATAGAAATAAAAGGCACCCAAATAGGAAAGGAAGACGTAAAACTTTCACTATTTGCTAATGGTATGATCCTATATCTAGAAAATCCTGAAAATTCGTAACAAAGCTATTAGAATTAATAGACGAGTTCAGCAAAGTGGCAGAATACAAGATTAATATGCAAATATCAATAGCTTTTTTGTACTCTATTGATGTGCAATCTGAGGAGGAAATCAGAAAAAAAATTCCATTTATAACAGCGACTAAAAAAATCAAATATTTAGGAATAAACTTAACCAAGGACTTAAAGGACCTGTATTCAGAAAACTACAAAACATCGCTAAAAGAAACCAAAAAAACTTTAATAAATGGAAGGACATTCCATATTAATAGATTGGAAGACTAAATATTAAGATGTCAATTCTATCCAAAATGATTTCCAGATTCAATGCAATCCCAATAAAAATCCCAACAGCCTTTTTTTTCAGAAATGGAAAAGCCAATAATCAAATTTATTTGGAAGGGTAAGGCACCTTGAATAGCCAAAAATGTCTTAAAAAAGAACGAAGTTGGAAGACTTTCACTTTCTGACTTTAAAGCACATTATTTAGCTACATTGGTAAAAACAAAACAAAACAAAACAAAAAACAGCATGGCACTGGCATAAAAACAGTCAGATTGACCAATGGAGCCAAATCAAGAACTCAGAAATAGACCCTCACATCTACAATGAAGTAATTTTTGACAAGGCTGTTAAGTCCACCCAGCTGGGTCAGAGAGTCTATTCAGCAAATGGTGCTGGGAGAACAGGATATCCACAACCAAAAGAAAGAAAGAAGACCCCTATCTCACACTTTATAAAAAAATTAACTCAAAATGGATCAAAGATCTAAATATGAAAGGAACAACCATAAAACTCCTAGAAGAAAATATAGGAAAACATCTTTAAGATCTTGCGGTAGGTGGTAGTTTTTTAAACCTTACACCAAAAGCACGAGCAACAAAAGAAAAAATAGATAAATGGGACCTCCTCAAAATTAAACACTTTTGCACCTCAAAGGACTTTGTCAGAACGGTGAAAAGGCAGCAGACTTAATGGGAGAAAATATTTGGCAATCACATATATGATAAGGGTTTAACATCCATAATATATAAAGAGATCACACAACTCAACACTAAAAAGATAAACAATCCAATTAAAAAATGGGCAAAAGACTTGAAAAGATAATTGTCCAAAGAAGAAATACAAATGGTGAAGAAACACATGAAAAAATGTTCAACATCATTAGTGATTTGGGAAATGCAAATCAAAACTACAATGAGATATCATTTCATACCTATTAGAATGGCCACTATTAAAAAGTCAGAAAACTAAATGTTAGAGAGGATGTGGAGAGGTAGGAACACTTATTCACTGTTGGTGGGAATATAGAATGGTACAGCCATTGTAAAAGGCTATTTGGCAGTTGCTAAGGAAGTTGAATATAGATTTGCCATGTAACCTGGCAATACCACTACTGGGTATATACCCAGAACTGAGAGCAGTGACATGAATAGACATCTGCACACCTATGTTCATAGCAGCGTTATTCATGATTGCCAAAAGCTGGAAACGAACCAGGTGTCCATCAACCAATGAATGGATAAAAAAATTGTGGTATATACACATGATGGAATAATGTGCAGCTGTAAGAAGAAATGAAGTTGTGAAGCATATGACAAAATGGATGAACCTGGAGGATATTATGTTGAGTGAAGCAAAACAGACACAAAAGGACAAATACCGTATGGTTGCACTACTATGAAATACATATATTATGTAAACTCATGGAATTAATAATTAGAACATAGGTCACCAGAAAATAGAATCTTTGGAAATGAATGGCAATGGTGATAGCACATCATGGTGTTTGTGAATAGCAGAGCTATTATATAGGTATGACAGTGGTTGAAAGGGAAACTCTGAGGCAAGGGTTCATAACAAAGGGTCCGTGAGCTTGAATTGAAATCCAAAAAAAGCATTATTCTTGTGAGGATGTGTTGGTGCAGGTGTGCTATAATTATTAAATAATACACAGTATAGTGTGGACTTAGTAAGGGGTCTGTGGTTTTTACCTGACTGGCAAAGGGGTCCATGGAACAAAAAAGGTTCAGAACCCCTGGTCTAAGGACATGTATATTACTAGAAGGAAAGCTAAAAAAATGCAACATGGAATTGTATAACATAGTGAAACCTCATGTAAAATACAATTATGGGTGATATTGAATATATATGACTGTTTTTACAAAATATAAATACAAATAAACTAGAAAGAAGGAAACAATAGCAGCTATGAATGGCCAGGGAAGCATAGAGAGATTGAGAGGTGATGAGCTTGGTTTGTTTGTTTGGGTTTTGTTTATTATTATTATTACTAGAGTAATGAAAATGCTCTAAAAATGATTGAATTGATGAAAGCACAACTATGTGATTATTCTGAATACCACTGATTTTATATTTTGGATGGATTTATGCTTTATTAATATGTATCAATAAAACTGATTTGTATATATAAAAAAAGTCAGCCTATAAATTCCTACCATTTAATTAAAAAAAAGACCCACTACAATGAGATATCATTTCACACCTATTAGAATGGCCACTATTTAAAAAAGCAGAGAATACAAGTGTTGGAGAGAATGTGGAGAGATAGGGACACTTATCCACTGTTGGTGGGAATGTACAATGGTGCAGCCCCTGTGGAGGACTGTTTGGCAGTTCCTAAAGAAGTTGAATAAAGATTTGCCACGTGACCCGGCAATACCATTACTGGATATATACCCAGAAGAACTGAGAGCAGTGACACGAATAGACACCTGCACACCAATGTTCACAGCAGCATTATTCATGATTGCCAAAAGATGGAAACAAACAAGGTGTCCATCAACCAATGAAAGGCTAAAAAAACTGTGGTGTAGTCACATGATGGAATATTATGCAGCTGTAAGAAGAAATAAGTTGTAAAGCATATGACAACATGGATGAACCTGGAGGACATTATGTTGAGGGAAGCAAGCCAGACCAAAAGGACAAATATTGTATGACTGTGCTACTATGAGCTAAATATATTGTGTAATCTCATGGAGTTAATATTTTGAATATGGATCACCAAAAAATAAAATGAGGTTAGAGAATGGAAAGCTGAGGGTTAACTTGTACAGAATTGGTAAAAAGGAGATATGTTAATCTTTGGAAATGAATAGAAAAGATGAAAGCCCAACATAATATTTGTAACTAGCAGTACTATTATATGGACATGAAAGGGGTTTAAAGGGAAAGTCTAAGGTTATGTATGTTACTAAAAGGAAAGCTAAAAAATGTAACATAGGACTATATAGCACAGTAAAACCACATGTGAAATATGAATATGGGTAAATTGCATATATAAGACTGTCTTTCTTTGAAACTGAACAAATGTATGTTAACACTATAACACTATAACTATAACACTATAAGATGTTATTATCAGACCAAAAAAACCCATTATGCTAAGTGAAAGAAACCAGACACCAAGTACTACATAGTGTATGATTCCATTTATATAAAATGTAAATATAAATCAATTTATAAAGATGAAATTAGATTAGTCATTATGTAGGGCTAAGGGAGGACTGCTAAGGGGTATGGAGTTTTCTTTTTGGAGTAATGAAATTGTTCTAAAATTTTTTGTGGTGATGAATGTACAACATTGTGATTATACTAAAAGCCATTGATTATACATTTTGGATAGATCATATGGTATGTGAATACATCTCAATAAAACTGCTTAATAAATAATTGTGCAAGAATATCCAGAAATAGCAGCTATGTACAGCAGGGGATGCATAGAGAGATTGAGAGGTGAAGAATTTTCTTGTTTGTTTGTTTATTATTATTATTGAAATAATGAAAATGCTGTAATAATGATTGAAGTGATGAATGCACAACTATGTGATTATACCAAATATCACTGATTGTATACTCTGGATGAATTGTATGCTTTATTAATACGTACCAATAAAATTGATTTATTTAAAACTAACAACAACAAAAAAAGCAATACCACTACACGAGAAGCAAGGCAAGTATATAAATTATGTTCTACCTGTGGCTTAACATAACCCTGGTAAGAAGGTAAAGGTGGGATATGGTCAGGTCTCTCCAATGGACAGAGCCTTTTATACATCTTGAACGTTATGTAGCTACATACTTCTATGGGATATAAATGTGTTCTTGTTGCCATGGGTATGCTTTCTGGATAAATAGAGGCCCTCACAATAGCTAACAAAATATTAAACTTCCCCTCCTGGGGAAGTCCTACTTTGTCAAATAAGATGGCCAAAAGCTCTGGAATATATTTAAGCCTTGCCTAATAAAAGAAAACCGGTTAAGTCAAGCCCTAGATCTTAATGCTTGCAGCTATGAAGCTAATTCCTATAATGATGAAACTAAGCCTAATTATAATTAATGCCTAAGAATTATCTTCTGAAAACCATCTTGTTCAAGTTTCTCTCTAAGCGAAACTCTGCAAATAAACTCACTACGTTACTGCTGAAGTGGGACAAGACCCCCAGGGATGAGCCTCCTTGATGCCAAGCAATTATTACCAAGTGTTAACCAGCAATGCATTTGGAGAAAGACCTTGACCAAAAGGGGAAATATGGTTACACTTACACAGGCCTCAGCCAGATTTCACAAACTGCCACAGTAAACAATGGCTCAAGCAAAAGTGCTCCTGAGGGCCCTAGGGACATCTGGACACCATAGGCAAGCCACACGGCCACATAAAATCAACAACCCTCCGCAGGCTCTATCTGGGAATATATGAAATGCTATTTCCCCATTTATAATGTATAAATCCCCTAATCATGACTCTTCTACTTTTTATTTGAACCTCTAATTTTCAATTTACTTAAGTTTATTTCTCAGAGACTTAAGGTCTTTAGATTGTTCCTATGCTGGTTGAGTCCTGAAACCCAGCAGGTGTGGTCAACTCCTACTATCCAGTTTCTCAGGCCTCCCTGACAACTAACAAAATGGTGATGATGGACCAGCTCCATCACAAAAGCAAGGAGCATCTTCAACTGCAAGAAAACAATTCCATTCCCCTGCCCCATAATATCAATGTCCCTTCTCATCTGAAGCGATCAGAATGGACATTGTCCCAAATCCATCAAGAGTGAGAAAACACAAAAATAAGGGGGAGGGGGAGGGTGTAACTGCTGACTAAAGCGGATTTATTGTTATTGTAGTTATCTTGTATTAACTGAGTAACTCGTAACATTGATATAAAAAATAAATTTTAAATATATATGCATGCAATACTGCATTCTTGGAGGGATTTCAGAGTCTAGTGTCATCACAAAAACTTGAAGGATACAGGAGAGGTGATTCCCACCATATGCTGATTCAACTCTCTTATTTGGCCTGTGCAGAAAACAGATGTATCTTGGAGGATGAAAGTGGATTATTGTAAACTTAACCAGGTGGTGACTCCAACTGCAGCTGCTGTTCCAGATGTGGTATCATTGCTTGAGTACATCCCTTGGGATGGTACCTGGTATGTAGCTCTTGATCTGGCAAATGCTTTTTTTTCTCAATACCTATTAGTAAAGACTGCCAGAAACAGTTTGCTTTTGGCTAGAAAGGCCAGCAATATACCTTTACTGTCCTACTCAGGGGTATATCAGCTCTCCAGTCCTATGTCATAATCTAGTCCACAGGGACCTTGATCACCTTTCCTTCCCACAAGAGATCACAGTGATCCACTGTATTGATGACATTATGCTGATTGGACCTAGTAAGCAACTATACTACAACTACTGGTAAGGCATTTATGTGTCAGAGGGTGGGAGATAAATCCAACAAAAATTGAGGAGCCTTCCTCAGTGAAATTTCTAGCTGTTCAGTGGTATGGGGCATGTTGAGATATCCTTTCTAAGGTGAAGGACAAGCTGTTGTATCTGGAACCTTCTATAATAAAAGTAGCATTACAAGGCCTAGATGGTCTCTGGATTTGGGAGACAATATATTCCTCATTTAGGTGCGCTACTCTGGCCCATTTTCTGAGTAACCCAAAAAAGCTGCTAATTTTAAGTGGGGACTGGAACAAGAGAAGGATCTGCAACAGGTCCAGGCTGCTGTACAATCTGCTCTGCCACTTGGGCCATATGATCCAGCAAGTTCAATGGTGCTGGAAGTTTCAGAGGCAAATAGAGATGCTGTCTGGAGCCTTTGGCAGGCCCGCATAGGAGAGTCACAGCACAGACATTTAGGATTTTGGAAGAAAGCCCTGCCATCCTTTGCAGATAACAACTCTCCTTTTGAAAAACAGCTTTTGGCCTGCTACTGGGCCTTAGTGGAGATTGAACGCTTGACCATGGGCCAAGTTACTATAAGACCTGAGTTGCCCATCAAGACCTGGGCACTGTCTGACCCACCAAGCCATAAAGTTGGGTATGCACAGCAGCACTCAGGCTCAAGTGGGCCCTGAAAGCACAAGTAAGTTACAGGAGGAAGTGGCCCAAATGCCAATGGCCCCCACTTCTGCCACATTACCTACTTCTTCCCAGCCCATAGCTATGGCCTCATGGGAAGTTCCCTAATATCAGACGACCGAGGAAGAGAAAACCCAGGCCTGGTTTACAGGTGGTTCTGCATGATATACAGGTGCCACATGAAAAGGGAGAGGTGCAGCTCCTTTCTGGGACATCCCTGAATGTCAAGTGGAATGGTCAGAAGACAACTACGTCTTTCCAGACATATCTATATTGAGGGATCCTGCTAATATCCTTACATGGAGAAAGGAGACTCTTCCTACTCAAGGCACCTTGGAGATCTTTAGCTTCAGGACTCTAACATAGCTTTCATAAAGGACTCCTTAAAAAAAGCAAATGAGAAACTAAAGGCTCAAGCTCTTAATATTGATGAGCATTCTGCTCACACCTATCCTACCCAATTGCTCCTTTTCTTTATCCACCTGTGATGGTTAGGCTACTATGTCAACTCAGCCAGGTAATTGTGTCCAGGTGTTTGGTCAAGTAAGCACTGGGCTAATTGTAATACAAGGACATTTATGGGCTCTAGTCACCAGTGAGATTACTGAATAGATAGCTGATGACATCTAAGTCAATCAGGAAGATTGCCGTCAGCAATGAGTGAAGCTTTAGCCTATCAGTTGAATGCCTTAAAAGGGGAAGTGATTTCAACATTCAGAGAGAATTTCCCAGCTAGTCTTTGGACAGCCAACTTCTCCCACAAACTCATCAAGGACCTTCATTGGACTTTCATCAGAGCCCCTGGTTTGCAGCCTGCCTGCGGAACCTGGACTTGTGCATC
>JAQZBX010015525.1:0-37438 GCA_029593785.1 Cabassous unicinctus | reverse complement strand
GAGCTAGCATGAAGGTGATCTTTGTATCTGGGCGGCGGTATTACTCAAATGAATCTAAACATGCGATAAATGGTGTGGAATTATGCACACACATTATATTGATATCAATTAACTGGATTTGATAGTACAATATAAAGACGTGAGTTGTAATCATCAGGGGAACTGGATGATGGGTACATGGGAACACCTTATAATTTCTATACAATTTCTTGTAAATCTCTTATTATTATAAAATAAGAAGTTATTTCAGAAAAAGCATCAATACCCATAATTGTGTTTTTCTTAAAATTTGTACTTATCTATTTAATGAGACAGCTTTACCTGCATTGACTCTTTTACAAAAATGGATGTTTATCTCATGGAATGAATATTAGTATCCAAAGCCTATTCAAATCTTAATTACATTTGTTGCTAGTCACTACATACCAGCTTCTCTTGATAATTAGTAATAAGGCTGCTCAGTTTTTTTGAATTATTAATGTAGAATTGATATTAACTTCTTTTGTTTAAACTTTACTTTTAAAGAAGCTAGATTACAGAAAACTACATAAAAAATATAGGGGATTCCCATATATCCCAGTCCCTTATTAATAACATCGTACATTAATGTGGTAGATTTGTTACAACTGAGGAACATATATTGAAGCACTACTACTAACCAAGGTCTATAGTTTACATTATGGTTTATACTTGCACTCTACAAAACGTCTAATGGCCTGTATTCATCATTGCAATATCATGCAGAACAATTCCAATGCCCTAAAAATGCCTTATGTTACAACTATTCTTCCCTTCCCCTCCCCTCAGAACCTCTGGTAACCACTATCTTTATATCAATGTTACAGGTTCTTCTGTTACTATAATAATAAGTCTACTTTGGTCCATGGTTGCATTTCCCCCCTAATGTTTGTTAATTCCTCAATCTAATAGATTTTGCAATGGTGATGCCTGCATTGCTTCAGATTGAGAGGGGATTTAGATCTTATAGGGCAATGGAAGGTACTGTTTTGCTTGCAGTTGTAGAAACACTTTGCCTTTGGGGATGGGGGTTTTCCGTCATCATCATTTTGTTAGTTGTCCTGGGCGACTCTGATGAACTGCAGAATAGGTGTTGGCTGCAAGTCTGCTGAGATTCAAGGATCAAATGGCATATGAACAGATCAAAGATTTAAGTCTCTGGGACATATATTTAATGGGTATAGTGCCAAGTATAGGTTCAAATAAAAGGGGCAGAAGAACCATGTGTAGGAATATTGTAAATGAGTCTAACTCAGTCACATTGGGGAGATAAGTTATTATATATTCCAAGTTAAGGCACAGCAACAGGGTGCCAGTTTCCTGGGGTTGTCTGCCCTTCCTGTAGTGTCCAGATGTCTCTAGAGCCCTCAGGAGTACCCCTGTTTGAAGTTTTGTTTACTGTGGCAGTCAGTGAAATCCTCCTGAGACATGCATAAGCATCATCTCTAGAATGACCTCCTGACTCACTTTGAAATCCTTTTGCCATTAAAACTCTTTTGTATTTAATTCCCACCCCACCCCCTATTGGTAAAGGTCTTTCTCCAAATGCATTGTTGGTTGGCACTTGGTAACAATCCCTCAGTGCCAGGGAGGCTCATCCCCGGAAGTCATGTCCCATACTGTGGGGGACGTAGTGCATTTATATGCTGAGTTTGGCTTAGAGAAAGTCCACATTTTAGTATCAAGGAGGCTTTCAGGAAGGTAACTCTTAGGCATTTTGGCCTTGTTTTTATGATTTACTAAGTGAACCATCTCAGTGCTCAGCATAGGGCTATTTATTTCCCTGAAGCAAAATTCTTCTTTATACTCTACCCAAATGCCCTGTGAATATTGTGGCTTTCCTGTTTTGCTTGTTGGAATCAGTGTTGTTCCCAATCCTTTGTGAATGCTAGGCCCTGTCACCTTTAAACCTTTCAGGTGGTTCTTTTTCTGGTCTTGGGTAGCTTTTTCATATGAACATGCTCATTTGTACTTAGCTCAATGAGCCACATACACATCTTTACATTTCTACACCTCTCTCTTTTTTAGTGCTCTATTCAGCAAATACTAGTCACTTTAATCTCCCCGGAGTTTCAGCAGGTTCAATTCAGGGAGCTTGCTGGCCCCTACTTGGATTTGCATGCCCTGCACTATGACTTGAAGACTCTCTCAGTGCAGTACAGGTGGCCAGTCCTAGGACTTGCTCATTTTCTTCTCATCTCACAGGGATCAATGGTATTTGCTGCCTGACAATCAGTGCCATCATGACAGTTTTTTCAGATGTTTTGTTGATTTTTGGCAGATTCCGCTACTGTGGGACTTCCCAGTCTCTTGTATTCTATATTGGCTAAAGTAGAACTCTTAATAAACATTTTTTTGAGGCTCTGAGAGAAATTTCTCTTATAATTATGGAAGTTAATCTATTTTAATTGCATTACTAATATCTTTCATTTTTTTCTATCATAATATGTTGAGCTATTTTCCAATCTCATTTCTGTTTATTTTCCTCTGAATGTTTTTGTTTGAATGACAGAGTTCTTTTTCCTCCTTGGAATTTTTCCAGTTCTACTTGTGTGGAAGTAAACATTCTACTTTTATTATATTAATGGTTACCTAGAAATATCAATGTATGCACTTAGCATGTAAAAGTTTAATGTTCATCATCTTTTATGCTCTCTAATCAGATAATTGCATTTCTTTTATTCCCTCTTGACTTATGCTTAAATATCTTCTATTTAATAAACTCCACCAGATGTGGTTATTATTGTTTTTTTTAAAAATAAATATTTGGTTATATTTATCCACATATTTACCAGTTTTTCTCTACCTGGAAAGTCTTGATGAGCTTCAAGACAATAGTCTAATGTTATCTTTTTATAATATATTTCTTAGAAGCTAATTCTCCTCCCCGCTAGAAGATCATGTTCCTATCTCTATTAAGTCTCCTTGTTATTTTATATTTAAAATGATCATTATTTGTTTTGTTGAGAGTGGACAGAGTTTTATACAGAAGGACTATATTTTATTCGTGTAATTGCTTTTTACCATACACAAAGTTCTTTGCCCAGTAAAGGGAACAGGATCGGTCCTCAAACAAGGGTATTTTAAAAATTTGTTAACAAATATAGTAATTTCACAAACATTTATTGAGTATATACCACATGCAGACACAGTTTAAGGGGCTTGGGAACATTTAGGAACAAAACAGATAAATATCTCTTTCTTTCATGAGGCTCTTATTCTAATGAGCCAGGGTGGAAAACACTCAATAACCATATATATGTCAGTTCTATGGAATGATAGAAGAGAGTGAATATGGTGGCAATGAGAAACAATGCAGCAAGGTAGGAGTGGCTGGGAAAGGTGGTGGTACATCCTTGAGACCAGAAGCCTTGTCAGAAAGGGGATCTTCAGCAGGCTTCATCCAGTGAAGATGGTTCAGGAGCTGAGACAATCATAAAACACTCCAAATGGGGGGCAGTGGAGTATTCAAGGTAGGTCCAGAAGGGGAGTGAGGGGTAGAGTCATAGAGATTACTGGGGCCAGATCAAGTGGGACAGTGTGGGTCCTGGTGAGTTCAGCTTTTAATCACAGGGAAAGAGAGAGGCAAGGCAGGGGCTTGACAAGAGGAATGATATTATCCAACTTGCTTGGTGAATGCATTCCTCTATGTGAGACCAGGAGGATGGCAGCCCACGGAGAAACATTTACATTTATTCAGGCCAGGTGGCATTTACAGCAAATGGACAAGAGAGTCCCATCCATCTGCCCTATGGGATCTAAGCCCCCTTTCAATTAGAGATGGAGTGGGCATCACCATCCCCGAATCCTCAGGATAGGGGAATGAATGATGGACTAGAGTGGACTTACTGGTATTCTACTATAGATTTATTGTGATTCCAGAAATGGAAGAGCTTTTATTGTTGATGTGGAGGCAGTGGCCACTGGAAGTTCTGAGGGGAGGAGAGGGAAAAATAGGTGTAATTTGGGGGAATTTTTGGGACTTGGGAATTGTCCTGAATGATATTGTAATGACAGATACAGGCCATTATATAACTTGTCATAACTTACAAAAATGTGTGGGAAAGAGTGTAAACTATAACGTAAACTATAATCTACGGTTAGTGGCAATGTTCCAAAATGTGTTCATCAATTGTAATGAATGTACCACACTAACGAAGGATGTTGTTAATGTGGGAATATGCGGGAGGGGTAGGGAGAGGGGGATATAGGGATCCTCTATATTTTTAATGTAACATTTGTGTAATCTAAATATCTTTAAAAAATTAAGAATTATATAAAAAATAAAAATAAAAAAACATTAACAAAATAAAGGAAACAGGGATTCTATTTTTGTGGGAAGCCAAATTCAGAAGAATCTATGTATGTATTTTTTTAATTGAAGTATTCCATTCATACATGAATATGCATAAACAATAAGTGTATAGTAAAAGTTGTAAATTTACAAAATAAACATGCATAACATCATACATGGGTCCCATATATCACCCCTCCACCAACACCTTGTCTTGTTGTGAAACATTTGTTACAAACTATGCAAGAACATCATCAAAATATTACTAACTATAGTCCATACCTTACATTTGGTGTATTTTTTCCCCAACCCACCCTATTATTTTTTCTTAATATATTTTTATAACAGAGGTTGCGAATTTACAAAACAATCATGCACTTGTGTAGAATTCCTATAAAACATCCCTTCACCTATACACCACACTGTGGTGGAATATTTTTTACAGATTATGAGATAATATCATCAGCCTATTATGACCAAAAACACAAGATTTGCCAATTATTCCTCTCATTTCATTTCATTCCATTCCAGACCATGAGCCCAGATCAAAGAAGAGAATGCAAGAAAAGCAGGGATAGAAAATAATAAGAAAAACTGCATTCCATGCTTTACTGCACTTACCTTGTGGAAACCTAGTAGATAATTCACCCAAGACAGATTTGAAAGAGTTGAGATATTACAAATATAATTTTTCAAAGATGAAAATTCTTATCTTGTTTCTTCGTGGTTGGATTTTTGATCACTTATTGTCACTGTGCTCTAAACAGTGTAGACCAGATCTTTCAAGTGCAGCACTGCTAACAGTGTGTCTATGACCAGTAAAGGAGATTGAAGTGAATCAGGATGCTTTGACCATCAATTTCCAGAAACGCACAGTGTGCGCGGGTTGTCTTTTGAGAGTGACAAAGGGAGCTCCCTGCAGGGATGGTGCTGTGCCTTTCTCTGTCTGTGAGTTTAGGCAGCAGGGAATTCCTGTTTAGACTAAACCACCTACCTCATATGTAAACACGACTGATTTGCCGACCCCTGGAATGTGCACTGCACTAACTATGGGCAGATTTCCCACGCACAGTATTGATTTCACTTCACAATGCCATTAGGAACAAATGGATCAATATTTAAAAGTGCTAGCTCTAGATATGTGAACTTTGCCTCCAATGTAACATAGAAATGTCTTCTTGTATGATCTTTGTTTGCTGGCTGCCTGTGGATTTGTAGGTGCAGACTTGCAGAATTGGAAGGAGCGAGGCAGAGTCCACTAGCTCATGCAGTACTTGACTCAAACTCTACTTTTCTTGAAGTCCTTCAGCTTCCATGTCAACTTTTAATGTGACAGGGCTTGAGTTCCCTCTAATAAGGAACATTCCAATTACAGACTGTTCTAGTAGTGGGACACAATTAGTTATTGGTCCTAATGCTGACCTTTGGAGTTGTGGGAAATTCAATTCCTTCTTCCACCAAACAGTACTTCAGATTTTTAAGGACAATGCGTTATCTGCTAAGTGCAGGCCAGTGATTCGAAGGGTTCCTTGGAGGTCATGCTGGATAAGTCCCTCCATATCCTGGTCAATTCTCTATGGACATCCCCCATTTGTTAATGTCCTTCTTGTCTACAGTGAGTACATTTGAACAAGGTAGTTCTGATGCTGTCAGACCACTGATGGGTAGTGTCCAGCCATTGCTAAGTCCTGCACTCCTCTTCCCTGCAGCTGAGGTTATTTTAAGCCTACCTGTGGACTCATCTAAGACCCAGGTCCATGGGGTTGGCCGAGCTGAATCTCCACGCTATCTGGATTCAGCCCTTCTTCTCTTGATAAAGCCCTCTCAAGAGTCCCTTGATGAAACATGGGCCATGAGGACAGGGCTTACTCATGATTTGTTCAATGTCCTCTTCAGAATTTAACAATGAAATAAAATACTCTAGTTTTCCTGAGTGTTTTTGAGGTTCCTACTCGGTCTTATATCTATTTTAAAAAAAAGGAAATTGCAAAAATATTAAGTGCTTTGTCACACATAGAAACAGAGTTTTAACCCAATTCTGCATAATTTGAAAGGTTGTGTTATTATTCTATCACCATGCCAACCATTCCTAGGTTGTCTCAACATTATTTGGAAAGTATTTTATACTTATTATCATCTGCCTCCTTCTCATTTTTGCACATCTCATTAATATTGACATGGACAAGTTTTGTAGTAGCATTGTGTATTAGTCAGCCAAAGGGGTGCTGATGCAAAATACCAGAGATTGGCTGGTCTTTATAAAGGGTATTTATTTGGGGTAGAAGTCCACAGTTACCAGGCCATAAAGCATAATTTCTTCCCTCACCAAAGTCCATTGCCACGTGTTGGAGCAAGACAGCTGCCGACCTTTGCCAGGGTTCAGTCTTCTTGGGTTCCTCTCTTCCTGGGACTGCGTTTTTCTCTGGGTTTAGCTCCTGTTTCCTCCACAAGGTCAGCTGTAGACTATGAGGCTCTCTAGGCTTTGCTTCTCTCCCCAAGGCCAGCTGTAAACTCTCAGGTGAATGACTCATCTCTATCCTGGGGCCTTCTCTCCTTCCTCACGACTAAGCTCCTCCATATGTTTGCCTCCCTGGCTCCAGCATCAAAAGTCCAAGATCAGAACTGCTCTCTCTGTCCTTTGCCATGCCTTTTATATTTGATTCCCCCACCCACCAAGGGGTGGGGCTCAACGCCCTACTGACGTGGCCCAGTTAACGCCCTAATCATAACTTAATCATGCCCAGATTAGCAGACCAGTTTACAAGCATAATCTAATAGACATATTTTTGGAATTCATAATTATATCAAACTGCCAAAGACTACACATTGTTTATACCTTTTGAAAAAGAATTCTGTTTATTCTGATGAAAATAATAATGCATAGTCATTGTTATACAGGTGGGGAAATCAGAAAAGGATATCGCATTGGGGAGAAGAGAGACTTCGTAGAACCTGCAGGTGGTCCGCCTGAAGCCAGTGGGAGCCACCTCTCAGAGGGGGTGTCCACAATGCTGTCTCCTTTTCTTCACTCCCCATACCCCTACTCCCCTCACTGGGTTCCCACCAAAGCTGTGCACTGACCTCAACAGTAATCTACATAATGCTAAAGGCAATGTTTTCTGTTCTCCAGATTCTTGACCTGTCAACACATTCAAAACCTTTGACCTTTTAAAAAACATACTCTTTCGGGCTTCTGTTTTCTACTGGACCTTTTTTTTGGCTTCTGTTTTTCTACTGTTTATTTTTCACCTCCATCCTCCCCACCCATTGCCTCCTCTTCCCATCTGACTCTTCCTTTCCATTCTGTGAGCTTATTCCCCTCAATGTTTGATTCTAGGCACTCTTTTTATCCTTTCTCTGTCCTTGGGTTATCTCATCCATGCCCTAAGTTTCAATTATCACACACATTCACAAGACTCTAAAATGTATATCTTTAGCTTCTAACTTGCCTCTGAATTCTCCTCCCATATATCTATGTGTTTACCTGAAATCTGTTAGACACCAGAAAAGCCTAAATGTTCTTCAAAATCACCCGTACAAAACCTACACTCATCATTTCCTACTCCCTCTTCAATCTAGCTCCAAAGGTTTTGGATTCACCCCCAGTGTTTCTTTTCTCAGTCAATTTTACCCCAAATCATGCAGTAATTCTTACCTGCAAATTGGTCTGGGTGGGCCTATAATCAATCCAATGTCACCAATTTCTGTCAATTGTTCTCGAGCATTTTTAGAAATTTTCTGCTGCTCTCCATATCCCACCACAGTTGCAATACATTTTAACTCCTAACTGGGCCCCTTACCATCTATTCTTTACTCTGCAATTGGAAAGAGCTCTTGAAACACAAATCAGATTTGTGTTTTAACCTATTCTTAAAACACGTTAGTCACTTAGATTACAAAGAGAAAAAAAAAATCCTTAGCAGGGCGCAAATGGCCAAGCATATGATGGTCAGTCTTCACCTAACATCAGCCTCCTCCTGGTTCTCCCAGGTCCAGAATCTCTGGTTCAGCCACAACTGTCTCATCCCTCTCTCTTCTACTTTGCATACACCTTCTTACTAGAGGTACGTTGCAGATACTTGCTGCTCCCTCTATCTAGAATGCTTTCCCCTCCCCTGTGCCTACTCTATTCATGCTTTAGCTCTTAGTTCTGGCTGCCCTTAGTCAGTGAAGCTGGCTTTGTGCTACCCATTGGGACAAATTGCCCTACTATGAGTATATAAAAATGTCATGAACTCCTTATTGCATTGCACTTATTTGATATGCAATTTCTATGAACGTGTGATCTTAAGCCTTTAACTTGGAAATAATTTCAAACTTACAAAAATATTACACAAATAAGCATAACACAAAAATCTCTTATATACCCTTCACCAAATTCACCTAGTGTTAATGCTTTACCTCATTTGTATATATTTTTTCTTTTTTATGAACTGTGCGAGAAAAAGTTGCGTTCCTCATGACCTTGTATCCCTACATATGTCAGTGGGTATTTCCTAAGAAGAGGGAGATAATCTTACACACCTACAATATGGTTGTCAGGTCAGTAAATTTAACACTGATACCACACTGTTATCTAATCGAATCAGTTTTGTAAGTTGTTCCCTTATAATTTTTTTCCCCTCCAGTACAGGATCTGGTCTAGGATCAGTATTGCATTTAGCTCTCATGTCTTTTTACTCTCTTTTAGTGTGGAATATTTCCCTAGGGTGCTTTCTCCCTTCCTCCCTTCCTCCCTTCTTCCCTCCCTTCCTTCCTTCATAGAAATTGTGAGCTTACAGAAAAATGCTGAAAATAACATTCCCATACACCTCCCCTGTTGTTAACACCAGCTTTAATGTTGCACATTCATCACACTTGATGAAAGAATATGCTTATAATTGTTCTATTAACTATAGTCCATGGTTTACATTAGGAGAACTTGTTTGTCTTTTAGAGTTTATTGGTTTTTTTTTAAACTTGAAAAACATACACTTTTATTCTAGTAACATATATATGTAACCTAAAAGTTCCCCTGTTTAACTACACTCATATATATGATTCAGTGGTCAAAACTGCATCCACATTCTTGCACTACTATCACCACCATCCATACCAGAACTTTCTATCACCCCAAACAGAAACTGTACCAATTAATGATTATCTCCCATTTCCTAACCCCACTGGACCGTGATAGCCTGTATTCTAGTTTCATACTGTATGCATTTGCTTATTCTCATAATTTCCTATCAGTCGGATAATACAATACTTGTCTTGTTGTGTCTGCCTTATTTCCTTCTTTCAGTGATATAGGAGTTCTTCAAGAACAAAGTCCCCCTCCTCATTTTTTTAAAGAGCATTCCTCATATTGAATTCTGTAATACTACCTTATGGTTCAATTCAGATTATAAATTCCTGGACAGAATAATCGTCATTTAAAAAAATAAATAATGTTGACCTCATCAGTAAACGTTGAGCTCCATAAAGAAAAAGGCGGTGTCTCTTTTTGCTCACATTATATCTTCAGAACCAGATTCAGTGATTCTTGCATAGTAAATGCTCAGTGAAAGAATAAATAAATGAAGAAAAGTGCTTCTAACATCCACAGTTCTACCACCCAGAGTGACTACTATTGATCAGCATTTTCTTTCAGGGTTTTTCCCTCCTGAGTATAAATTGAGTCCAGAGAACTCTAGAATAACCAGCCTCAGAAGGCCAAGGCGTGGCCATTTTCCAATTGAAAATAGTTTCTCTGTGAATATATGGTCTTGGTTAACTGTCACTAAGGGTCATGGGACAGTAAGACTGGCCGTTCTGTTACTACAATTGATTTTTCTAAGTTAAACAAGTCTCTGGTGGAAAATGGAAGAAGCTCAACTTCTATTCCCCCAGTTGAGAAGGGCAATGGTTGATGTAGAAAAGATCCCTGTGCATCACCTCACTATCATATACCTAGAGGAGGACAGTGGGACAAGGAAGGAGTGGTTGCTAGGGGGACAGGAATCTTTCAAACATGCAAGTAGAGGGCTGAGAAAGGACTACAGATAACTTCAGAGTCTTAACATTTCCTGGGTAGAAAATCCCTCCCACTGATGGCTGTTTCTTAAGTTTTAAACTTTCATCCATTGCCTTTTAAAAATAAACTGTTAATTTGTGGTCTGATCATGAGAATGGAGGACTTTTGTTAATTTTCTCAAGAACCCAGGTCCCTCAAATATATATAAATACAGATGCACATATTCACTCAACTTTGGACACATTCTATTATGTCCAAACTTTGAATTAACATTAAATATACCATTTCTCATATAATTATGTTTTAATTAAATGCTAATGGCTATATTCTGTAGCTATTATCATTATTGATATCAAACACCCTAATTGGGGGTACTTAGGTTATTTGGAGTTATTTCCACCATGAAATAACACTGCACTGGATTTACTTGTCTTAAATCTTTGTGCATGTCTCTGAGAATCATAGAAGTTGAGTAATTTTCTGAAATGAGATAAGCATCTTCAGAGATTATAAATATACCACCAAAGTCACCTTGCAAGTGTTTGCACTAAATCACATTCCTACTTATAATATATGATTTTCCAACTTTCCTAAAACGTTACCATGACTAGCTAACAAAACTCTTCTTCTTATTTCGTAATTTAATAGATAAATTATAAATGTTTCTTGATCTAAATTTCATGTATTTTATCACCAGTTATGTTTTCTTTTTAAGCTGAAATCGGGAATTACCTTCTTAGAGTCTTTGTTCTTTATTAAATAATTATTGCTATTGATATATACATATATTTAAATATATAGTTATAACTACAATTATGAATTATGTTTAAATTATTAAGATATTAACAACATACATATTGTCATTTGCTTTTCAATTTTGTTCTTGTTTATCTATTTATTGAAGGTTTCATTTCATTTACATTTGATTTATCATGGGTATTTTTACCATTATTTCCTTTATGAAACTAATTATATCTAGCATAACCCAAGGTCTGTAGGTTAAAAGAATAAATTAAATGAGATTGTCCGGTCCTGAGCCAAGAAACTATGGGAGGTGATGAAAATATACCTATGGTCATTTGCTCGTGGGCTATGGGAGAAGTGACTGTTCGAAAGCCCTAATATAGTAACAAGCTGTACATCTCAAGAGTCCCTCAAAAGCTTTCATCTGTAGTCCAACCCATTCAAGGATATTGCTGCGAAATGCACTTGGTCTTCCAGTAGTTGAACCCCAACTATTTATTAATTTTAAATATTAGGATGAAGGGAAATATTTAACAAATATATGGGGTGTCAGTTGAACAAACAGAAGTTTCTTATATTTTGACATAATTCAAGCTATAGCCCTTATCTCATCTGCCACTTTCATCGATTAAATGTCAACCCACCAACTAAGTATAATTCATCTGCTTCTTTATTCATTTAAAGCTTGTAATTGTCATTAGTTTGATATCTGGTTTTCTTGAAATTATGTTAGTGCAGTAAAACCTATGTTATTTTTTTCTTGACTTTGTTTTTAGAAAGAACTTTCATAAGAATGAGATTGGACAGATATCTTTCACACCCTGTATTTATTCCTGTTTACTTCTCTCTTGAAACTTTCCTAACTTCCTGTTTGATAGTGAGGGTAGGGAAATCTAAACTTCAGGCTCACTACTTGGTCCAATCTCCACTCAGTCAACACAGGGCATGAGCAGATGGAGCATGTACCTTTTCCTAGTCTACATTTCCTTCCTCATAATGATGGCAATGGGTATGAAAATGAAACAATGGGTCTATATTTTTTATCCCATCCCTTTGTCTTTTTACAGTAACTTCTCTTTGCTAGTATCATAGTGCATTCTACTTTTGGGATTCTATTAGGTACAGTTATCATGCTATTACCATTGGGGAAGTAGTTTGCTTTCCCATTAAGACTTCTTTGATTACAACCTCAATGCTAGCAGTTTTCTTAACACATATATAAGCCATTTCAAATGCACACTACCTCATGCCCCACATTCAATTTGTTTAAAAAAATGCATTATTTTTACCTTTTATTTTGTAAGCTTAAACTTTCTTCAGACCTACATTTTTTCACCTAGTGTGAGAGAATCTTCTGAATAGCCTTAAGACTACAAGATTTCCTTATTATCAGCTAGTGGAAATACATTTCTGGGGAGACTGGAGGAGGAAAATAGATGCTAGAAAGAGCAAAATTCTGACAAAAATAGGGATTTAGAAGAATTATTTTTTAATAAAATTGGATTTCAAAGCATGTTTAAGAACAAGGACATAATATGAATTAAGTAACTAATAAGAATGTTCTTTAAACTTAAACTGTATAAACAAAACAAGAAAACCAAAACATTTTTGAGATATCTGAGCTGCAAAATTGTAATGTATCTCCTGTGGACTACATTATTCAATGTCTAAAGTTCTGGATGGTTACTTATTTTAAATATAGTCTTTAAATGAATATTTATAATTTTAGAAGAAATATAATTGGTAATTCTGCTTTTTGAGCCAGAAAAATCTTTGGAATTAATTATTCTCTTCTTCCTTTAAGATTAAATTAACCAATAAATTTGGTCACATTACCTTTAAAAAACTGTGAATAATTATTATTATGTCACCATATTATGATTCCAGAAATAAAACTATCCAAAATATAAAAATCTTGATATTTCTTCTCATTAAATTTCATGGATATTAAGTGTTTTTTCAATTGATTTGCTCTTCTCTGAATTATCTCTTCATACATTTTGCCAATTTTTCCATTAGGGCATTCATCCTCCTTGTCCATATAAGATCTTTTTATAAGGATTTTTTTCTAATCTATTATTTGTTCTTTAACTTATTTGTCAAGTATCTTGCCTTGTAAAAGACTTTGGTTTTTTATTTTAGGTAAACATATCCTAACTTTGGAGGAGGGTGTGGGAGATTGTACAGAAAAGGTTATAGTTTATACAGACACAGGAAATTGAATGAGTCCAGTGGACAGAAATGAAGAATTCAGAGGCAGAAAATGTTCAAGTGTACAGTATTTTTATATTAAAAAGTTTTCCTAGTTGGAAAGATACAAATAGGCTGAATCTGGAAAAGTGACTCTATAGTCAATAGTCTGGAAAATCTTCATGAGGAAATGCTGACTGAGTTTAGCGAGCTGGGCATTTGAATAAATGAGATGACTGGGAGTGGCAGCTAGTGGGTGGCACTCTGAGAGGAGGCGTGAGTTTGGGGAGCACAGAACCTGTGCAGGGCAGTAGCTGCTGTGTACTACAAGGGAGTAAGAAGAGCCAAGCCTGCTTGCAGAGGAGTGTACGTTCAAGCACGATGAGAAAATACTCAGACTGCCTGGGGATCCTTGACCAGCAGCAGCAGGGAGAACTGTAATCCTATTCCAATGGCATGAGCGGAATTCCTCCCACTGCCTCCTCCAATTCTGTGGTGCTATCTGGTCTTCAGCTCCCCCTTTGCTGTCCAGTTTCTGGCACATAAGGCCATCTACTTCCATGGTCTTGTTTCAAAGATGAAGAGGATGAGAGCATGAGCGACTGCATTGATTATATATAAGGCCCACTGGGCTGTCCAAAAGACCCTCGTGCTTTTCCAATAGAGACAAGAAAGACACACCAGCATTCAAATTCCAATTATTTCTCTTTCCCAGGATTTCCCAGAATTATTTGGGTCTCATCAGTGACCCAAACATACAGAAGTAGCATTGGGCAAGTAGTTACTTGGGTGTTTGTGGTAAAAGGGTGGGTGAAGCATTCTCACATCATATTCAAAAGTATTGCTCTCTGAAAATCATGAAAGTCACTCATTTATTCCTTCTTTTCATGGCACTGATTCTTAATAAGGAGAAATAGAATGAAGTTGAGCGAGAGGGAGTATGGTATTTTTTAGCTGGTGACAAGAAGGAAAGAATAGGCTAGACTCTTCTCTAGCCCAATTCACTCTAATTCCTCTTAGGAGAGCATATTTTAATTAAATGTATTTTATGTTTCATCCTTTCTAGAACTGTTAAGCTTCTGTTAATAATTTTCCCTCTCAGTACAATTCAAGGAAGATTTATCATTTCTCACTGTATATGCCGTAGCATCAACTTGGACTTAAATCAAAACCTGAAATTCATTATCAAACTAAAGTTCTTTTGGATTTCTACCTTTCTTATGGAAAAGAGTTACAACTATTCATGTAGTTTTAAGTAATAATCTCGCTCTTTATTTATTTAAAGATGTCTAATAAAACTAGCATGAGCGATTGTAAATATGGGAAGCACAGAAAACAAAGCTATATAAAATTGTTTATCAATGGGCTTTTGACACAGAATTTACATCTTGATTTTCTTCATAAACTTCTGTTAGATATCAAACCCTCTCCCGATAAAGTGGTTATTTGGATTCCTCACTATTGCAATGCCTTAATATTTATTGTCTAATAGTTGCTTGAAAAATGAAATGATCTTAAAATGAAATTTTAATCATATCTCTCAAATTTATTTAATCCATGTTAGCTTTTAAAAACTGAAAAAATTTACAATTACAATAACCACCTATAAGGCTGCCTAAAATGCCTAAATGGTATCAGTGAAGTAAAAATAAAATTAGTTTATAAAACAATTTCTCCCTGGTCTCCCACCCACTCCCAGTTTGGTTCAATCCCCCAGACAGGGTGTGCCTACCAAAGCGTAAGCTCAGTGTGGTAGGTAATAAGTCAACCAGACCTCCTCTATCCTGAGACTTTAGGTTGGGAGTCTGCAGGTTGATTAGAGAGAAAGAAACATCAATGGCTTTTAAGTGCCTGTCTGATAGAATGGGATCCCTTAGGTAAGGAAGTGAGCCAAAGAAGGGACTCATCCCCAACTAAAAGATGTCAAAGTAGAGAGTGTTGCTATACTTTAAACTGCTTGCTTCCTCATTTTAAATGAAAGTAGTTATCAGGTCTTGAAGTTTTTCGTTGACCTATAGCATGCCTTCTGGGATTATCCTTCCTGAATATAAATGCTAAGGACTCCATTTCTTAGGAGAGCACAACTGATTGTTATTTGAACTCTATGAGCTCATGGGACAATATTTATATCATATGCTTTTGTGAGTTTAATTGGGACATTGTGTTAAATTACTTAGCAAAATTATTTGCACATGGATATTGTTCTTTGAATTAGTATATGTCTATCCCAGTTAGCAATGCATTCAGTTTGCATCGGAAGAATCTTTGTGTTTACTTGATGAGGGTTCCAGAAAAAGGCAACTGACAGAGATGGTCCAGGCTCCTCCAGTTAAGCTACCCTCAGTGAATAGGGCTTGTCCTCAGGATTGTTGCTTCTAGAGTCCCAGGAGTCCGTTCTTTAAAGGACTGTTTCCAAATGAGGTAGAGAGCAAAGAAGGCAAAAGTGATTTCTTATGCCATATCTTTCTCTCATTCGGGAAGAAAAACTTTTTCAGGACCCCGACAGTCCTCCTTGTACCTTTGTTTGGCTGAAAATGGAACTTATAGGCATACCTAGCTGCAAAGGGTTTTAGAATTATTCAGCAGGATTTTTAAAGTTCCTGGGGCTCTATAGTAGTGGGTTGGGAAAAGAAAAGTCAATTGAGTTGGCAATTATGTAGCCATCTGTGGCAGTTTGATATTATTTATGAATTCCATAAAGAGATATTGATTATGTTTGTAAACTGGTCTGTTCCTCTGGGAGTGATAAACCTTTGATTGTATTGGATTCAGCTGAGATGTTTTATGAAATTATGTTAAGATTAGGGCTTTGATACAACCATGTCATTAAAGTGCAACTCAGTGTTGAGTCCCCAGCCCTTTAGTGGTAGGCTGATAACAAAGACTCTCACAGGAAGTAGACACACAGAGAACACAGAGGAAGAGAGACAGCTCATTAGACATGGCAGAGGCTCCGGGAAGAGAGATGAGTCTGACAGTCTACAGCTGACCTTGTGAAGAGAACAGAGCAGCTGTCCTCAACATGTGGCCAATGACTTTGGGTGAGAAAGTACCTCTTATGGTACCTTGAGTTGAGCTCTTTAGGGCGTTCTAACAGTGAGCTTCTACCCCAAATAAATCTCTATAATAGCCAACAGATTTCTCCTACTTTGCATCAGCACCCCTTTGGCTGACTGAAACACCATCCAACAATATCTACAATGTTATGTTAGTAAAAATGTATCTAATGCATCTATTCCTCTGGAATCAGTCAGCCTTTCTGTGACTCTGATTTCAGTTAACGAATTGTTAGTATCTTTGGATATATATTTTTTCTAATTGTTGCAAACACAGATTAATTAAATGAAGTGGTCAACAGATGTTGTTAGGATACTGAATAAGCTCATTTTTTTTAGTAAGGCCAGATGGTAGTTGATATTTATGCATTGATTGCAATGTCACGAGTATGTCTCATACATGTACAGAGATTTCAGTGAGAGACAAGGTTGTCACAGTAGACATTTCTGTATAACAGGGTTGAATATTATTGCAAAAGGCTTGAAGGATCTAGCAAAAATATTAGCCTCACCACCTACTCTTATTCCCATTGAACAGTATCAATTATACAGTCTAACAAAAAAAATGTAAACTAATTTCTGTGCAAGAAAATGTCTTTTCAGCAGCACTTGCTCCAAAATGGCCTTCATTTGACAAACCAAATCATGTATTAATTTTGTTCAAGTCACTTAGCACATAGTGGGTTCATAATAAAAATTGTTGTATGAAACAATGATTCATTTTAGCATCAAAATAGTTTATCTTCATTGGTTATGGAGTTGTGCGTGTAGATATAAAACAAAAAAGTTTATTTTTCTGTGGCCAGTTATTCTAGCTTGTCTTAAATCAGAGCTTTTTGAGTCTGCTTTTATGATAGACTTTGCCACTTTTGGACTTCTATTGCATGAGTTGAGCTGAAAATGGGAAAATGGAAAGTAAGGGCTACAGAATTCTAGGCATGAAGTAGAAACAAAGAATATAATGTCATTGGTTCCTTAGTCTAGTCCTAGGCACTGGTTCTGATCCATAGAAAGAAAAAGTGAATTAGAGACTCAGGACTCCAGCAGTGCAGCCTCCATACCCAGGTAGCGAAGGAAGGCACTGCGCAAACATTACCTTCCACAATCGGTGGGTTGAGGGCCAAGGGACATGCTGAATCCTTTCTTATCTTGGAGTTTTACAGCTTTGGAAAACTTTTGGCAAGATATCAGATTTTCTCAGCCTTTGCAAAATTTCTCCAACAAGTGGATTCAGGGATATGAATATCAGAAAAGATGCCCTGGTGAAAGCAACTGGCAGGAATGGCCATTAACATGGAGAGACCTCTGGGCACTTCCAAGAATAAATGTAGACCCTCGGGGATCATGCTGTGCTTTGAGTCACAGATGTGGACATTTCTTAGTCAATTTGGGATTATTATTTCATTGCTGGCTAGATTTTTCAAAGACTAATATTTCAGTGAGCTTTCCCACAATTCGTCATATTTTTCTAAGATAATAAATTTCTGTGATTTGATGTTATGCTGTTTGACCCACAAAGGTTTACATATATCTAAGTTCATTATAGACCCATGATGAAATGCAACAGGAGCTTAGAACTCAGAGGAGTCAACCTGCTCCAGCCTTAGAGACCCTGGGCTAGTTTTCTCATCTCTCCACAACTAAGACCTCATGTATATAAAATGGAGACATTAAAAGTGTCTTTATGATGACAAAGAGAGCAAATGCTTAGCACAATGCTTGGCATGTTTAAACGCAAAATAGAAGCTCAGTATTATTTATAATGCTGGTGTTATTGCTAGTATTTTTGTCATATGATCAAACCAAAATTAGCTCAAAGTATGCCTTATTATTAATGCTCCAGAGAAAAACTTCCCAGAATACATGTAAAGAATATTTTGATACCACAAACAGTCCAAAATAATGCTATGAGAACTACTTTGCCTCCTCTTGACTGCCTTAATTGATGAACTCTGTTTTTTTGCATTGTATACAGACAGTATTTAAGAAGATTATATGAAGAGGCTCAGTGGGCTCTATAATAACTGGTTCATAGACTACACAAGTTGGTAATTTCAAAGACCATGAGATAATTTAGGCTATATTCCTTCAATTTTGCAAATATACAGTCTCATTTCCCTAAAGAATAACATACATTGATATTCCATAACTTGTTATATTCTGGAGGGAGAGCCACCACTGATCATGAAACCATCAAATCATAGATTTCCAGTTCAACCTTTCACCGAAGGTGTGTTGAGATGGTTGTTTGCTTTGTTATTCCAAGTCTTGAAAAAATATGACATAAGAGCTATTCTAAATGAACATAAACAACTCAGCAGTCCATGTTCCACATAAATAAAACATTAGTAAGCTGTGATTCAACATTGCAGAAGGGCTCCATCTGATTGTACTTCTCATATGGCTCATCAGGGGGAAAAAGAGCCCATGACAATGTATAATGGACCAAAAAATTTAAAAAAAAGAAATAAAACAGAAATTAAGCAAAAAAGATGAAAAAGCCTGTGGGCTGATATGATGAAACATTCATTACTTTGTGGGAAAGCATCCAAAGTGATTTATACTTCAATACACCATGTTGAAATCAAAGAGAATGGAATAGAAGTGGCAATGCATCTCTGCATGGAGTTCTGTGAAAGAGGGCACTGCAAGAGAATATTTTGATTGAGACACTTAATGGCAATTCAAACAGACTAATTATGAATTAAGGTACTAAAAATGTATGTGATTTCACTTCTGAGGCAACAGCTGAATTTTTATTTCTAGATGCAATATTTGACTACTCATCATAGTATGATTGGGACAATATAACTTTATTGTGTAAGTGATTTTGTGCCAATAATATGAAAACTGAATTTCAGAACCTCTTATATGCAAAAGAGAATTATTCAAGATATTGGTTAGACTCTCTTGGCTCATAGCATTTACAAACAAATGACATGAAAGTTAATGTTTCTGGTGTTTATGCCAAAATATTGTTATTAGAGAATATTATTTTCACAAACTAAACATTTTAATCTTGACTATATGCACATAATGCCTTATGCTCTACTACAGTTTTATTTCTTGAGGAGGTTCAAAGAAGAGTTATGACTATGAAACCAGTGTTTAGCAATGGCAGAAATAGAAGTATTTTCATTTCCTAGGGCTTCCATAACAAAGTACCACAAACTGTGTAGCTTAAAGCAACAGAAATTTGTTGTCTCAAGATTGTGAAGGCCAGAAGTCTGAAATAAAGCCATCGGCAGAGTCCTGCTCCCTCTGAAAGCTGTAAGGAAGCATCTACTCCCTGCCCCATCCCTGATTTCTGGTGGTGGCTGACAATCCTTGGAGATCCTGGGTGTGTCATCACTCACTCGCTGCCTCCAGCATTGTGTGGCTGTCTTTTCTTTCTGTATATGATGAAGACACTAGACATATTGGATTAAAGTTCATCCTGCTCCAGTATGACACCATCGTAACTTGCCTAATTCCATCTCTAATCACTCTCTTTTTCCCTTTTATGTTTTTAGAGAAGAGTTAGATTACATAAATGTTACATCAAAAATATACTGGTTTATCATATACCCCACACCTTCCCCATCTCACACTTTCCCACATTAACAGTTTTCACCAGTGTGGTACATTTGTTATAAATGATGAACACATCATTAAACTATTAAAGCATTGCTACTAATCATGGATGATAGTTTACATTATAGTTTACATTTTGTCCCACACAATTTTAAAGATTTTGACAAAATGTACAATGGCCTGTATCTGTCATTGCAATGTCATGCAGGACAATTCCAATGTCCCCAAAATGCCCCATGTTACACCTATTCTTCCCTATCCCTCTCCTCAGAACCTCTGGTGGACACTGCCTTTGGCTGTTCCTTTGGCATGATAAACCTTTGATTGTATTAGATTCAGCTAAGAAGCCTGATTAAATTATGATAGGATTAGGGCTCTGTTCCAACCAAATTATTAGAGTGTG
Organism: Cabassous unicinctus; assembly: GCA_029593785.1. Taxonomy (NCBI): domain Eukaryota; kingdom Metazoa; phylum Chordata; class Mammalia; order Cingulata; family Chlamyphoridae; genus Cabassous; species Cabassous unicinctus. The sequence continues at coordinate 17,165 of JAQZBX010015525.1, read as the reverse complement.
ACTCATGTCGAGTCCCAGCCCCTTTGGGTTTATAGAACAGAATCTCACATGGAAGTAAACAGACAGAGAAGCAGATGCACAAGAAGAGAGAGTGCTCCACAGACACGGCCCCAGGAAGAGAAATGAGTCTGATAGTCTACAGCTAACCTTGTGGAGAGACCAAACTTGCTGAGCCCAAAAAGAAATGAGACCCTGGGAGAGAGATGAGCCTTATGCTAGGCTACAGCTGAGATTTGAAGAAGCTGGGACAATGGAACTTTAAGAGGAAGGAGGAAGGCTGAGCCATCACAGACATCATCCGCCATCTTGCACCAACATGTGGCAACAGACTTTGTGTGAGAAAGGACCTCTTATGACACCTTGAGTTGGACTCTTTAGGGTCTGGTAACTGTAAGCTTCTACCCCAAATAAATACCCTTTATAAAAGGCAACAGTTCTAGTACTTTGCATCAGCACCCTTTTGGCTGACTAATATAGAATTTGGTACCAAGAAGTGGGGTGGTGCTTTTGCAATTACCAAAATGCTGGAACAGTTTTATAAATGTGTAAGGGTATTTATTGGAGGAATTGTTAGATGCTTGATAGAAGATGCCTAGATTGCTTTGAAGAGACTGCTGGTAGGAATATGGACACTAAAGAAATTTTTTTATGAGGACTTAGAAATAAATGATGAAACTATTATTGGAAACTGGAGGAAAGGCAATCCATGTTTTAAGGTTGCAGAGAAGTTATCAAGATTAACTCCTGATGTTTTATGGAAGGCAGAATTTGAAAATGGTGAGCCTGGGCATGTAGCTGAAGAACTGTCCAAAGTAAACTCGGAGAATGTGGCTTGGCTTCTTCTTAAAGTTTATAGTAAAATGCTAGGTGAGAGGGATAAGCTGAGAACTGAACTGTTGGGCACAATGAAACCAGAAACTGATTCTGGAAATTCCAAGCCTCTGGAAATCAAGTTCCCAGATGATAGTGCACCATTTTAGGACTTAACTAAATTTGGAACTTGTAAATCAGGATTGAAAATGGAGTTATCTAGGAAAGACTTGTGGAAAGTCTTAATGTCTGGTAGCTTGGACCCCCTGCTTCCTGCATGCTAAACCAACAAGCTTTTTGAGAGAGCTGTATGAACAAAACCACTGTCATCCTAAACTGGAAAGGACATGGATGGGAGATATGGAAGGGAAAACAGCTTTAAGAGGAAAACCATGGAAGCTGAGATCTGGAATTAAGACATCTCCTTGGGCCAAGAGAGCAACCCCACACATGTGTACAGAGAATGTGAGTTTGCCCCAGCAGTTGAAGCAGATGGATGTTCTAGGGCAATGTTCAGGGAGAGTTTTGCCACCCCAGACTTCAGAGAGGATGGAGCACATTCCCCAAGGGTTAGGAAGAGTAAGGTTGACACCCCATAGGTCTGAGAAGGGTGGGCCTGCCCCCCATGGGTAACCATTTAGCCATTAAAGGCCTAATATCCAGCATATATAAAGAAATCCTATGTCTCAAAAATAAAAAGACAAACAACCCATTTTAAAAAAATGGGCAAGAAATTTGAATAGACACTTCTCCAAAGAAAAAATAAAAATGCATAAAAAGCACATAAAAGATGTTCAACACCACTAGCTATTAGGGAAATGAAAATCAAAGCTACAATGAGATATCATCTTACACCTATTAGACTGGTGGCTATTAAAAAACAGAGGACTGCAAATGTTGGAGAGGATGCAGAAGAACGGGAACCCTCATCCACTGCTGGTGGGAATGTAGAATGGTGCAGTCACTGTGGAGGACAATTTTGTGGTTCCTCAGGAAGCTAACTACAGAACTGCCATCTGATCCAGTAATCCTCTTACTGGGTATATACTCAGAAGAATTGAAAGCAGGCTTAAGAACAGATTATATGCACACCAATGTTCACAGCAGCATTATTCACTATTGCCAAATGTTCGAAGCAACCCAAGTGTCCATTAACAGATGAATGGATAAGCAAATTGTGGTATAAACATTCAATGGAATATTAATCAGCTGTAAGAAAGAATGAAGTATTAACACAGGGGACAGCACGGATGAATCTTGAAGACCTTATGTTGAATGCAGTAAGCCAGCCACTGAAGGTCAAATATCACGTGACCTCACTGATACGACTTAAGCAAATTGAACAGACTCACAGAGCTTGATTCTAGAAGATAGGTTATTAGGAGACAGAAATGGAGTAGAGGGTAGTGGGCTGATGCTCAGTAAGGGTAGTGAGCTGATGCTCAGTATTGGCAAAACCTATGATAAGGTGGAAGGGAGTGGTTGGGCAGTGGATGGGGGTGATCATGGTGTGGTGATGTGATTGGGTTTGATAGTGCAGGAACATGAGGGGAAGGTGGGTTGTGGGGTTTGGGTTGGACTATCCATGGAACTGGGGGGAGAGTTGGAGAAAGGAGCAGGTGAACTCTGGAGATTTGCAGGTCTGTGGTTGAAACTACAATGGTGGGAATATTCTTTTGGCAAATATGACAAGGGAGGGTTACTGTGCAGGGCATCAAGAGTGGGATGATATATGGGATAAGTTGCACCTGGGACATGCTTCTGTGGAATATGAAAGTGTTCACTTTGACACAGGATGTTATCTAAGTGGGTGGAAACTCACACAATAAACAACAAAATATTAAACTCCTATCCTGATTAGTCCTGCTATGTTCTCAATTAGAGGGGCAAAAATCTGTTAAGAACAAAGGTAGTGCCTAATAAAAGAAAAGAGACGGATATGTCAAGCACTCAATAATATTGCATGTAACTATGAATATTATTCTTCAAAAATTGAAACTGAATGGTTACCATAGGTTTTGAGGGGAGGCAGAGGGAAGAATAGAATAGATGGAACACAGGGCATTTTTAGGGCATTGGAATTGTTCTGCATGATCTGGCAATGATAGATGCAGTCAATTTAAATTTTGTCAAAACCTATAAAAGTGTACGGTGCAAAATGTAAACCATAATGTAAACCATTGACCATGGTAACTAGCAATGCTTCATTCAATATATGTACAACAATTGTAACAAATGTACCATACACATGCAAAATGTCATTAGTAGGGGAGAGTGGAAAGGGGGGGTTGGGTATATGGGAATCCCCTATATTTTCTATGTGACTTTTCTGTAACCTAAAGCTTCTTTGAAGATAAAGTGAAAAAAAAAAAAAAAGACACTAGGAACATATGGAAAAAATTGTCACTGTGCATAAAAGATAATTCTTACGGTGATGAAAGACACATTTCTAATGACTGTTTTCCCAAATAAGATAAAATTCTGAGGTACTGGGAGTTAGGAAACAGTATATCTATTTGAAGAATACAACTCAACTCATAACATTTGACCCTCTCACTGCCCCTGCCCCACAAATCCATGTTTTTCCTACATGTAAAATGCATTCACCCCATCCCAACCTCCCAAAAGTCTTAATGCATTCCAGGATAAACTCTAAGTCCAAATCTCATCTAAATCAGTTGTGGTTGTGGTCCATCCTGGGGCAAGAGTCCTCTCCATTGCAGACCTGTGAAATCTAGAAATCAAGTTACCTGCTTACAAGCACAGTGGTGGGACAGCCATTGGATAGACATTCCCATTCCCAAAGGGAGAAACTAGAAGGGAAAAAGGGTCATGGATCCCAAGAACATCTGAATCCCAGCAAGGTGAAGTCTATTAGATCTCAGAGCCTGAGTGTAATCTTCTGTGGCCCAGTGCTCTGCCCTCCAGGCCCACTGGGGCAGGGTCCTGCGCTCTCTTAACCCTGCCCTCTTGGCTCAAGGATGTCCCTTTAGCTGCAGCTTCTGCACCCATGAATCTGCTGCTGGGGTTATTTTTACTTCATTTTATTACATCCCTGTTCCTTTCAGACCCAGGTTGGCAGTGTTTCTGATACTGTAAAATTCTTAATTTTTTTTTTTAGTCTGGCATGCAATTCATGGGGATCCAAGCCACTGGACATGAGGGTCCTCCTGGATAATTCCTCTCCATCTCTGGCTTATGCTAAATTGGGAAGTTGGATCTGAGTCCCATGCCTAATCTCTTAAGCAGGCAGTTGTCTACTCACAGCCTTTACTCTGTCTTCAGAACATACTTTCTGGATAAACCATGAATATTCCAAGTTATCAAGTGCTTTTTCCTTTCCCTTGAGTTCATTCCTCAATTTATATTTTTCCTCTTGCATTTTACCATCAGGAGAAAAACAAAAAAACCAGGCTGCAATGTTCACATTTTGCCTGGAAATCTCCTAGCTAAATATTCATGTTTGTCATTTACAAATTCTGCACCCATCAGGTCACATCAGAACACAGTGATTACAAATTCTCTGTCATTTTATAACAAGGATCACCTTTCTTTTAGTTTCCAAGGACACATTCATCATTTCCTTTTAAATCTTCTCCACAAGCACCTCTAATATTCATATTTCCCACAACATTCTGTTCATGATTATCTATGTATTCTCTAAGATGATAGAAGCACACTTTCTCATTTTTTTCTGAGTCTTCACAAGAATTCCCTTTAACATCCATATTTCTACCCACAGTCTATACAAGGCAAACTAGGCTTTTACTATTAAGCACCTTAGTCTTCTTCCAACATCCACCCATCACCCAATTCCAAAGTCACACCCATAATTGTAGGTATTTGTTATAGCAGCAGCCCACTGCACAGTATTAAAAACTGCTGTGGTTTCCTAAGGCTCCACTAGCAAAGTATCACAAATTGGACATATTAAAACTAAAGAAACGTGTTGTTTCTCAGCTCTGGAGGCTAGAAATACAAAACCAAGGTGTCAACAGAGCCATGCATCCTCTGATGCCTACAGCAAAGAACCCTTTCTTACCCAGCTTCTGTTGATTGGCAGTCTTTGGATCTCCATGACTTGTGGCACGGAAGTCCCCTCACTGCCTCAGTGGCTCACGGTTTTCTCCCTGGTGTCTGTCAGCTTCTCCCCTCCCCTTCTTATGACACCCCTCTTGTTGGACTAAAGGCCTACCCTACTTCAGGATGACATCAGTTTAACTAGCCTAATTCCATCTCTAATGACCCTATTTCCAAATAAGTCCACATTCTGAGGTACTGTGGATTATGACTTTAACATATTTGGTGTGGGGGGTACATAATTCAACCAATACGAAGTTCTTGGAAATTTATATTTTTTAATCACTTGATATAATTTATTTACTTGTAATTCATCTTTCATATAAAATATATTCAAATTTACACATTTTACATTACTATATATACATTTATTTACATAGTTACATAGATTGTATTACTGAGGTGTTAAGTACATGTGCTTTTTTGAGGTTCTATGATTCTGGCTAATTGACATATGTTAAATTTTTTTTTTGCAACAGCTAGAGTGTCTGTGGACCAATAATTCATTCTAAAAACACATCTAAAGTTTCATCTGTAAGTCATTCTTAATCTTATTCTAGTTTTTTTCTCTTTGTTGTGATTATGCTCTCCTCGACACATAGTGTATATTCACTTTCCCCTGTTTTATAGAAAAGAAAATGCCCAAATCGAGGAGACACCATATAAACTTTTATCTCAATATATTATTAAGACAAAATGAACCATATGTTATGCCTTTTTTTCAAACAAAATAATATAATAGAGCTATGAAATTGGGTTAGAATATTAGTTTGAGTATACTTTTGACATTGATTTAAAAATAACCAACCTTAAACTAATTTAGATATTGAGGTCATTATTAAATAGCCATAACCCATATAATCCTATTTAAGTAGAATTAGTATAGAGGAAGTCTTCTAATAAGGGTGAGATTTTTTAAATGACTACAGTAATGGGCCTTTCTTCTTGATATAATGGAAACTTTGTTGCATTTTAATTTCTTAGACACTTGTAAATATATTTCTTATATGTCAAAATAGAATATGAATATTAAATTTTAGAGAGAATTTAAATTACTTTTCTCATGAGAAATCATTAGAATTTTTCTGTATATATCACTTATTCTATATTTCATGTGTCACAATTTCATATAGAGAAATCAAATTACAATGCAATAGATGTGTATTTATAGATTTTTAATATAACAATTTTCTTTTAATTGGGCAAAAATAAACTTACAAATATTTTAATAACCAAAAATAGAATATTGAGAAATAAGTTTTTTAAAAAGTATATTTAAAAAAGTGTTAGGACTATTTAAGATGATCATGAAGACTACGGAATATTAATGGCACTCAATGGTATAAAATATTACATGTAAATGGAAGGAAAAGTACTCCAGTTAAGCAGGACTGGATGATATTTTAGAGTACTTTCCATTGGAAGAAGCTACCCTTGCTAAAAAATACAAACATTGAGTAGAGCAGATCTGATAGGACAATTTTTTTAAATGTGTTTTTTAATTTTTTAAAGATACTTAGATTACATAAATGTTATGCATAAAATATAGGGATTCCTATATGCCCCACTCCCTACACCTCCCACACCCTCCCACATAAACAACATCTGTCATTAGTGTGGCACATTTATTGCAATTGATAAATGCATCCTGGGGCATTGCCATTGAGCATGGACCATAGTTCACATTATAGTTTACACTCTCTCCCACACAATTCTGCAGGTTATGGGAAGATATAATAGGACAATTTTAATCAATTTTTAGGGTTGTGAAGGAAAGAGCCAAAAGATGTGAGTGATTGGGTCATTCAATTCTGATTAGTCAATACATCATGGTAATTTTAAAGATTCTCTGGACTACCTCCTTGTGACAGTTTAAAGCTGGGTGGATCCCAGAGAATCCTGTTCTTATAGCTAAACCATTCCTTTGCATGTAAACCTATTGTTACATGGGACCTTTGGATTAGATTCAGTTAAAGGACCTTCTTTTTGATTAGATCACTTCAATAGGGCATGACCCAAGGTGAGTCTTAATCCTCTTACTCGACTCCTTTATAAAGGGAGGAATAAAACAACACAGACACAGAAAAAAGCTGCAGAGACAGAGAAGATCCTAGAAGCTGAGAGAAAAGGCTCCAGGCACCAGAAGCTGGAATCCAGGGAAAACAGAGGTTGAGAGGAAGCTACTTTAGACAGAAGCTGACAGAGACAATGTCCGAAGAAGACTGGATTGATGAGAGGACATTTGCCTGATCGCTCACAGCTGCAACTTGGTGAGACAGCATCTCTTGATGATGCCTTGATTTTGAGACTTTCATGGCCTCAGAACTGTTAGCTTTTAACCTAATAAATTCCCATTGTAAAAGCCAACCCATTTCTCGTAAGTTGCATTGGCAGTCTTTAGCAACCTAAAACATCCTCAAGATATACCTTAAAACATTTTCCTTGTTAACTAACTTGCATCACCTGGCCTTAACCTACTGAACTCCATTATTTCTACTATCCTTGAAACTTCCCAGATACTGGACAACACTAGCTGGTACTGAGGGTAATAAAATATAGCAATGAAAATGGAACTCTTTGGAATCAAAAGACTCCATTTTGGAACTTAGGACTTCCTAACATGGATGCCTAGGGTAAACAAAATGTTTTTTTTTTTACCCTGTATCGGAGATAATCCTACTGGTTCTTTTATACCTACGTTGAGTACCATTTATTCCAAGACCCCTTCTGGATTACCAGATCTCTTTCTGACTGCCTTCTCTCTGCCAGTAGATCAGACATATTTTATGACACTCCCTACCTTTTTCCAATCTAGGAATTTGTATCAACCAAATTAAGAATCAAGCTCAAGAGTGGTAAGGAAAGGTGTTTTTAGGTAAGCCTAATCTTAAAAATATCAACTGCAAATCATCCTTCTCAAAGAACTACTGGAGGAGACGATCCATGAAAACTAAAGATTAAAACAAGAAACAAGTAATGGGATGGGACCAAAAAGAATTTCTATCATTATGAAGAAAGGTTCCAGAACAAAAACCTGGCAACTGGGTTTTAGAGCTATAGCCAGATTGTAGCTGAAGAATGAAAGGACTTTTAGGGTAGGATTCAACTATTTAACAAGTGGTTCAAACTAAAGCCAGCTGGATCAGAAAAAATGCAAACCGTAAAGATGATGAATAGTTAGGTTATTTCCCAATGACTGAATATTAGCCCTTACAGGGCAGTACTCATGGGCATGTGACCTGTGCAACCTTACAAGGATCCTGTGCTTGGTTTATAATGACATTCAGCTATCAAATTCTGAATAATTTAATCTGTGAACTTGCATTCTGTAAGTGAAGTCCGATGGAGCAATGCGCATGTGTGAGAACAGTTGAAAGGCCCTGGGTGGCCGTTTGTGGGCATGTGGGCTCAGGCATCAGGCATAGCAGGAGAATGCATGCTGAGGAGTGGGCTGGTGGCTGGACCTGAGCACAGATTGGCAGCTGAAGCAGCATCAGCAGACAGTGGCCTTGCTGTGCTAGACAGAAGTGACTCCAAGGAGGGTCGTTCTCGGGTTTAAAAAACTGCTGCAGCATTTTAAAGCACGTGGAAATTAAAATTAAATGTGGCCATATTAGATAGAAAAGAACACTATTTTCATTTTGAAGTTTTCCTGTAATTGAAGATGCATCATTAAATGCACAAACAGGCATTTTGAATTATACATAATTCATGGGGCTCTTTTCCATTTCTTGTCCAACAATCCTTAATGATAGAAAATGACATAGAAAACATTAGAATGTTATTGTATAAATTGACATTTAAAATTAGATTCAGTTAAATATTAAGCTAATTTGTGTAATGAGTTAAATCTTTTTAGAAAAAATGTCCCAAAAGAAGCATCAGTTCTAGATGTTAAAATTTACAATGTTTACAATGTTGTGGTAGCTTATAAAAGATTCTAAATTCCTGAAGTAATTTTATCAGCAGAAAGATATTCTTAAAAATTAAAAGTTATAAAAAATGTTGTGATTTGGCATTTGCCAAGAACAACTGAAGTCCCTTTCATTAATATATATTAAAAATGAATTTGGTAAAAGTAAAAGCTTTGTTGATATAATAAATTAATTTGCATAAAAGAAAGAAAAAATATTATCGGTTAAGATATCACATTAATGTCTTATTTACTGTACTGTATAAAATTAAGATTACAGAAATATTATATTTTATAATTTATAAATTGATATCATCATTCATATATCACCATTCCTACTATATTTTATAAGAAATGAAACATCTTTTAAGGGACATCCTTTATATTTTAGTATTTTTAATGGCACTTTTTCCTGCTCTTGAATAAGAGAACTTTCATTTTCATTTGGTAGTGGGCCTTGGAAGCTAGGCAGCTGCCCTGATCTAGTTGCCAAAGAGGAAAAAAAGGCCACAGACATAATTCCAGATGCTCTTCAAAATATGAAAAGAGAGCTATAATTGTATCAAAGTATTTGGAGATGAATTATGATAGATGCACAGAAAATTAAGCAAACAATAAAAATCAGGCATTATTTATTCCAGAGAAAGCTAAATTTCTCTGAAAAGAAAAGGTAAACCAAACTTCATGCAGACCTTTGTTTATGCCATCATAATAATGTGAAAATTGGATATAACAACCAAAATTTGTGTTATAACTATCATGGGAGCATTATAACCACAGCAGACGGAAGGGGTGTGTGTGTGTGTGTGTGTGTAAATGGAGGTATAGGTGAGCTATACAAGATAATAATCAATATGCAAACTGTAGAGACTATCAAGAAATTTTGATAGATGCATGCTCATTAAAAGCACAGATGTGAAAATTAGAGGAAATATCCAACAGTATTGAAAATATTACCTTCAAGGAGCAGGAGTGCATGAGGACTACAAGAAGAGTTGGGATATGGCATTGCTCTTTTTGGATAAGCCTTGAAGGTAATTTTTATTTTTTTAGTTGTGAAATGTACCATTTTGATAAAAAATTATTAAATAAAAATAAACATGACAGCATAGAATTGAGAATTATCAGGTAAAAATAATCAGTGAGAATATAAAAATCAACTGTAACAGAAAACATATTTGTAGATGGGAACATAGAAAAATAAAACAATTAGGGTTTAATGTCTTTAGGTGCTCTTAAGAGCAAAAGTTAGTAATTCATACATATTTACCGTTCTGCATTCTTTTCCTTGAGACCCTATTTATTTACTAATGTTAGGATACTCACAGCTGCAGCTTTCTAAAGCCGTGATCCTGAACTTTTTTGTGTGTTTCTTTGTTTTTTATTTAATTATTTTCCTGGAAAGGCCCTAAAATGCCATTCGTGTCTTGTTCAAGACTTTGGAAGAGTGGCTAAGCTCAGGTAGCTCATCTCACTTCCATCAGGTATTTTATTTTATAGCAATAACAATTTCTTCCAAGAGTGCTTTAGAAAAGCTGAAATATGTAGAGTCAAGATATTTGTTACTTTCAGGCGATAAGTGTGTGAAAACCCATGACAATTTTTACAATTTATAAAAAGTTGAGAACAATATTTGGACTTAAAGGCCATTGGCAGCAAAAAAATTATATATATATATATATATATAGAGAGAGAGAGAGAGAGAGAGAGAGAGAGAGAAAGAGAGCAAGCTGTATTTCTCTCTAGTAAGTACTATTCAGATAGGAGAGAAATCAATTTATCTGCATCTAAATTCAGGTTAATATTAATTGAAATTCTATTTCAGAATAGTTGTCAAGCAAACATGTGTTCCCCAATGTTTGACCAAATGAGGTTGTTCTGTATCTTTAAATAAGCAGAAAATAAGGTCCTCCATGGAATCAGTTGCTGTAAATAGTGAGCAGATTCATCCTCCAACTGGATATTAGAGTTAAAAATAAATGAATAAAGAAATAAACTCTTCTTAAGAACTAATTTTACGAAAAAGGAAAAAACACACACACACAAATTTCACAGTCCAGTTAAGAGCATGTCACTGTTTTAAAGAGAACTGCCTGTTAAGATATGACATGACACTCTGTCATTCCATCACAATTTATCTGTTTTTTCCCCCATTTAATGTGAGACACCGGGAAATTCCACAGAAATGGTAGAAAGGTGTTATAAATAAATTTCTTTTCCCCTAAAGACTATTAAAATACTCATGAAATTAGTTGCAAAAGAAATACAAAACAGAGAAAAAAACTCCAACCCAATAAATAGCTCAAAGTCAAATAGCAAGGCTTATCTATATTCAACAGAACAGAAAATAGAAGCACTAAATCAGAAATTCTTCCTATATGGACAAGTCTTATAAAATGAGTTCATTTTCCTTAAAATAGTTCATGCTACTGTAGTATAGATAGGAACTGTGAATATATATTTGACCAAAAGTACTAGGCTGTGTGTTTGGAGGTAGATAGCCTATTAATGTCATTATCATACTGATCAGATAGCCTTTGAATATATACACATATACCTCTGAAATAATACTTTTATAAAATGGTGGCTGGAGGGGTTGGAATGGCCACTGCAAGTTGTTTCTATTATCTTTATTCCTTCAGAGTTATTTTTCCAAACTGAGTATATTGGATAGTTATGGCATTTAGGTTGCACATAGAAGATTGTGAAGTAGTTTGTATTAGGTTTCTATGGCTGTCATAACAAAGTATCACAACCTTAGTGGCTTAAAACAGTGCACCTGTATTTATCTTACAGTTTTCGAGTTCAGAAGCCTGAAATAGGTCTCTCTGTACTAAAACAAAGGTGTCAGCAGGACCGTGTTCCTTCCTGGTGCCTGCAGGGGAGAACCCATTACTGTGTCTTTTAGAGGCTCCTTCCCTATCTCTGAGCCAGCAAAGACAGGTAGAGTGCTTTACACATCACATCTCCCCAAACTAGGGGCATGACTTCTCCTCTATTAGATTGGTCTCACCCCTGCAATCCAGGATGATCTTCCCATCTCATGGTCCTTCACTCAATTGCTTCTGCAAAGTTGCTTTTGCCATATAAAATAATCTATACACAGCATTCAGAAACTAAGACATGGATTTTCCGTGAGCCATTATTCTGTCTCCCACGTGTTTCAATATCTAAAAGGAAAGCATATACTCACTTATGTGCTCTAAATACAATTCATTCACTGGAAGGATTTTTTATAATGACAAAGGATAAAGTTATCTTTTTATTTTACTCTTTTCTATAGCAGTGGTTCTTGATGTATGATTCCTGAACTAGAAGCAAAGGTAACACCTGGGAACATGATAAAAATTCAGATTTTTTAACCTCACACAGAACCTACTGTACCAGAAGTGCAGCATGGAGCCAGTAATCTGTATTTCCCCAAGCCAGTGGGCGCTGATGTAGACAATAGTTTGAGAATAAATTGCCCTATCTTGTAGAATTGAAGATCAGAAGAATTAACTTGATCCAAACTCCTAAAAATTGTAAGAATTTCCTCATTAATGCCTCTCATAGAAGGCCACCAAAAAGCTGAATATTGCATAGTTTTTATTAATTCATGTATTCATCAAAGGATTTGTTATGGGTTTGGTGTTATGATAATTTCTGGTAATATCCAATTACGTGCATCTCTTCCCAACTTGGTGACATCTCATGGGAGCATCTGTACCACAGATGTGATGAGAGTATTTTATCCATGGAAATCAGTAAACACTACAAATCAAATCAGTGATAATGTTTTCACCAGACACCTGGTTGCTAAAATTTTCCAACAAACCTTTGGTTAGTTTCCCACCTGCCAAGGCAAATACCATATAATGGGTTGCCTTAAAGAACAGAGGTTTATTGGCTCATGGTTTTGAAGTTAGTTGAACTGTAAAACTGAAGCATCAACAAGACGATGCTTTCTCCTTGAAGGCTGGCATTCAGGGCTGGCTGCCAGCAACCTTTGGTTCTTGGCTTTTCTGTCACATGGCAAAGTACATGGCAGCATCTTATACCTCCTCTTCAGAGCTCCAATGACATCCAGCTTCTTGTTACTCCCCATGGCTTCCTGTCTTTCTCTGTCTGAATTTCCTTCTGCTTATAAAGGACTCCAGTTACCCAGATTAAATCCCAACTTGATTCAGTGGGACCACATGTTAATTGAGGTAACATCTTGAAGAGATCTTTTTATAACAGGTCCATACCCACCAGAATGAGGACCAAGACCACAGACATGCCTTAACTGGGGAACACAATTCAATCCACCATTATAATACTAAGGTGTAAAGCCATTGTCTTCAAAGAGTTTATGTATCTAGGAAAATGTAGTGGAATATTAGATATGAACATATCATAGGCATAAGAATAAATTTATCTCATATAATTCAGGAAGACATAGAATGCTGTTGTGTCCCTCAGTTTTTAATTTTTTAAATTAATTGTTGTTATTATTATTATTCTACAAAAAGTATAAATGTTATATAATGAAAGTAAATGTATGATGCATCCCAAATATATAGTCAAGTCACCTATTAAAAGGAAAATTAATTCACACTGAATTATAAAATAAAATCCAACTCATTGCTATATGTTTATATATGTATAACGCATATATATATTTATATCATGTATATACTTATAAAGGGGGATTCAGAAATGATAAAAATTAAGGAGTGGAAAATGACCAGGCAAAGTCAAATAAAACAAAAAGCACAGCATTTTACTCACACGAGAACGTCTTTCAGTATTGTAGTCAATCCTCTCAAAACCTTATGCTGTTTTAGCAACTAAATTTATGCTATATCCTTTGTTGTCATTTCAACAATGTTCACAGCATCTTCGCCAAGAGCAGATTCCATCTTAAGAAGTCACTTTCTTTGCTCATTCATAAAAAGGAACTCCTCATCAAGTTCTATCATGAGTTTGCAGCATTTCAGCCACATCTTGAGTCTCCACTTCTTTATGTTTTTCCTACCCTCCTTGGGCTAAGTCTTCCAGAAGACAAAGCCTCCTTTGTTTTGGATGGAGAACCAGAGGACAGGTGACAGATAACCGGACTTAGAAATTATTAGTCATCTCACCCACGCGAGAGAAAGGATTTAGGGATTTATCATTCACTGTCTATATAGATCATTACATTACCCCCATATTTTCAGCATTTTCCCCCTAGCCCTCAACTCAACTGTGCTTGGAATCTAACCTAAACAGTTTATTAAATGAAGTGAGGACATGAGGGTGTGGAGGGTAGTGAAAATAAAGGTAAAAATAAGAGAGGAGAACTCTTCGTAGCTGAACAAATTTTAGGTGGACTTACACCAAGTTAACTGGAGAGGTAAGAGATGGCATTCAAAGTGTAGGATCCATAAAATGGAAATTTTGGAGGGGTACAATTGGTGAAAATGACAAAACTGTCCTTTAATTCTGTCACTATTCTAAAGTCCTCTAATTCTTTCATTCTATCTCTTACAGCCACTAAATCCTCTCTATCTCATTATCCCCCCTCTAATTGGGGTTGTTAGCTTGCATTTTCTGAATTACTTGAGTGATTATTGCACAACTGTGGTCTTGGGATTATGCTTTACAAACTTCAATTGTGTAGGATCCCCACTCTCCCTGATTCCTTGCCTTATCTTTCTTAATTTGCTCCAAAGATTTATGGAGCTTTATGGAGCAGAACTTCTAGGAACTTCCTGAGAAAAGCTGTATAAGATATTTATTATGACTTTTCATGAGTGAAAAAGTCCATTTACTTCCTTTATGTTTTATTATTGTTTGGCAAGGTATGAAATTCTAGGGGGGAGGAAAATAATTGCCTTTCAGAATGTTTAAGGTGTTGTTTCAATTTTCTTCCATTATGCTATAATGATATATAGATAACTGATTTCATTCTGATATAGAATATTAAACTTTTTTTTTTCATTCCAGACACCATCAGTCTTCATTTTCTCAATGTTTTTACATAATTTTCCAAATGTCACTTTAATAAAAGTCCTGTCCTGACCTTCATTTTCTCCCTTACTGTATTTCATTGTTCTTCTTAGCTCCTTTCATCAATGGATTTGTGATGGTTAACTTCATGAATATATCTGGCTGGGTAATGGTGTTCAATTGTTTGGTCAAATAAAGAGTGTCCTGATTGTTACCTGAGGGTATTCTGTAGATGAATTTCTATCTATAATCAGTCAATTCCATGTAAGGCTGATTGCATTTACAATCAACAAAGTAGTGTCAGAATCGTGGGGAGTCTCCTCGTTCAATCTCTTATGGGTCTGAAAAATCAGATGGAAGATTTCAGACATTAAAAAGAAGAAATACTTCCTGTACTTCAGCAAGACAGCTTCCTCTGAGCAATTGAATTTCCCCTTCATTGGAGTTTCCAGGTTGTGGCCTGCCCTATGGAATTCAGACTTGTCAATCCCCATGGTCATGTGAGCAATTTCCTATATAAAATCTATATCAATATCTATGTCCATGTCTATGTCTATGTCTATATCTGTATCTATATCTATATCTATATCTATATCTATATCTATATCTATACCTATAACTAAATCCATATCCATTTGTATATATAACTATATCTATACTTATACCTATACATGTACCTGTACCTGTATCCATATCTTTATCTGTATCTGTATACATATCCATGTCTATATCCATATCCATATCCATATCCATGCCTATTCCTATACCTGTAACTATACCTATATCTATACCTTTACCTATATATCTATACCTATAACTATATTTATATACATTTGTATCTCTAACTATACCTATACCTATATTTTTACCTCTACCAGTATCTATACTTGTAATTGTACATATATGTATATGTATATGTATATGTATATGTATATCTATATCTATATCTATATCTTTATCTATCTATATCTATATCATCTATATCTATATCATCTATCTCTATGTCTAAGTCTCTATCTCTAATTCTCTCTCTATCTCTAATTATCTCTCTATCTCTCTTTCTCTCTCTCTCTATCTCTAATGCTATCTCTAGCTCTATCTATCTATATCCACCTCTCTCTCTCTCTCTATCTCTGTCATCTCTGTCTCTATCTCTATCTATCTCTCTATATATCTGTTCCTGTACCTGTACCTATACCTGTACCTATACCTATACTTACATCTATATCTATAGGTATACCTATATCTATCTCATCTATCTCATCTACATCATTTCTTGTTAGTTCTGTTTCTCTGGGGAACCCTGACTAATACAAACAGATTGCATATTGACTTGTTTATTTGTTTACTCTCCTTCTTCCTCCCCTTTATAATGTTAGTTAATGTTAACTGAGATGAGCAGCATTTATGCTTTTGTTGTTATTAACTGTTGATAACTTGTTCTTAGAATGTGGTTTGTGTGTTTTAGTTTTCAAAATATATTTTTGTTAATAAACATACTCATATTTTACCCTCTGGAAGCTTTTATCTTATTTTCTTCATCCTCTTTGTTTTAAAATTTTACAAAGTGTGTGTTTGTGTGTCATCTATGTTTATGTGTTTCTTTGTGCACTTGGTGGTCTTTTTATTTTATTAAGTCTTATTCTTAGTTCTCAGAAATTTTCCTAAATTATTTCCTTGATAATTATCCCTCTTCCTTCCTCTCTTTTCTCTTTCTGGAAACCCATTATTAGGATGTTCAAGCATCCAGATTGTTCTTCCAATTCATTTTATCTTTCATTTCACTTTTTGTTATTTTCTTCTGGCTTTGTTTTGTCAGGTTTCTTTAAAAGTTTTAGTTTAATTTTTCACTCATGCTATTATATTTATTAATTTCTCTGATTTGTTATTTTTGTCTGAATTTAAAAAAATATACAGCTTCTCTTTTAAAAATACATTATTTTCTCTTTTCTCAAGAATACTAAATATAGAGTGAAGTTTTTTGTTTGTCTTATTCTCCTTGCACTTTCTGTATTTCTGCTGAGATTGTTTATCATTTTTTCTGATTTGACAAATGATTTTCTTGTTAGAGACTTTCATCAGATGGCAGTTATTCTTGATCTCATATTTAAGAGAGAAGTATAAAAATTTAATAGAAGCCTATGTGTCAGATGCAGCCTGTTGCTAGTGGGCATCATTGTAGAATACCCTGACTAGACACCCAAATATGAGACTCTGTAGCTTAGATTTATTTTTTATTTCTTCTTGGATGGATTAATGTCTCTAAAAGAAGACTTATGCAATCTCTTGCAGTGAATATTGGGCTTTATGGACTAGGCTTTATGCTTTCTCTGAGCCAAATGAGAAAAATGAATTGTAAGTTTCATCATCACGTAGTGTGCTAATTTTCACTCAATTCCATGCTGTATCG